>JABFAI010000180.1:0-25270 GCA_013266175.1 Fusarium gaditjirri | reverse complement strand
CCCCCCCCCCTTGGATCAGAAGTCTTTGCGGAGACAACTAAATTGGGTGCTTGCTTTTGAGGATTGTTTGGAAGCATCACAGAACTGCCTGAACTGTCGCTCTGAAATAGCTGCTACAAACCAACAGTTACAATCACAGAATGCGTTCGTCATTGTCAGATACTCCCAACTATCACATCAGATACAAACCTGAGGTAGGAGATGTTCTAACCGTTTAGGTAACATGAAGTAAAGTAGCGCACCTAATGCAGGCCCCTGCATAGTAATGATAGAGAACAGACATCGATAGTAGAGCGATATAAAGGCCTGCTGTGATTCTATCTTCACTCTGTAAACCACCAGTCCAAGTCAAAGTTCGCCAACAAGTAAGAGATTTGTCTGTCAAAATGGCCCTCCACAGGCATCTATGGGGCTGTATTTGATTGAAAATGAAGGCTTCTATAGAGGAAGGGTAAACAGGCACATATGCAGAAGATCTCAGACCGGAACCATAGGTAGAGAAAGCCTATATCTTGTGGATGCTTTGAGCGAAAGCAACTGCTGAGGGAGATGTATCAGTCAGTGACCTTGTTGGTGTGGGATATATGCCGTGACTTGATTCTTTGGGCTCTCAGATCATCAAGGTAGCAGATTGAAAGTCGAGTTACAAAGACTGAGTACGCATGCAAGCTGGCTAGGGGTGCAGCAGTATATGTATGTTCGAGAGCCTCCAAACGATAGTATGGATGGCAGTTTAATTGACATAGAACTTCCGCTCGCTCTTCAACGCTGGCTCCAAGCGCAAGATCATCCAGCACTTGACTCTTTCAACCTATTGAGCTGGCCAGCCGAGGATGAAACCCGCACTGGCAAGTTTTGTTGTAAAACTGTTCCTATAGTCGGGAAATAATATGTAGCAGAATTCGATTCTGGGAGTACAGAGGCGTTGCAGAAATCATCATTTATTGTAGGCCGCATGGGCTGTAAGGTATCCTATTGGGTTGGCAACTGGCGGCAGCTGGCAATGTCTGAGTCTTTACAACAGCCCCTCACCAGGCGTTCATTGTTGATTCAGGATGAATCGATGTCACAATAGCATTTTGATGTTGGTGAGCATTCAGCAATAGAAATCAACATCAACGATTGACTGCCGTGCATAAATATTCGGGCTCACTATCTACTCACCGCAAAGTGCATCATCGTGGATCTTGGATCAGCTTTCTCTCACTTGAGCCCTTAGGTTATTTCATCAGATTGAGATTTTTCTCATCTATAAGTTTCTCACAACCCTCTCCCACTGCCAACACTGGCCTCAAGTCGCCGAGGGAACGCACCATGCCTATTGTGAATCCCACAGCCACTTCCGTGCCAGAGGGACCCCAGGCGTCCGAGTCTCGACCCATGAGCCGTCTCGAAATAGGCCTTATTGTGGGAGTCAGCGTTCTCTTCGTCACCTTGATCTTTATCATCTTCCTTGTCCGAGCCCTGGACTACCGCCGTCGCAAGAAGGTACTGAGGAGAATGGCCGAGGATGCCAGAAACCGGACTCCCGAAGAGCAAATGTTGTACCGCCGGCTGGCATGGCTGCAAGTTGAGCGTGAGTCAAAGAAGTGGCATGATACAGGAGAAGGCTGCTAATGGACATGTTGACAGGCATCATGCAGAGCCTGCGTTGCGTATGGGTGGATAAAGACAACAACCCAACCGATCCGCCCCCCCGAAGTCGTTGAATTTCACCTGCGCAAGGGCCGCCTCCCGTACCAGAAGCCGCACATGCCACAGTCAGAGCCACAGTCCAAGGTAGCGAACTAGCATAGGTACCTAGGTAGTATCCATGCCTGATACTGGTTGATTCGACCCAGTATCATCCACCCACCGCAAAAATGCGAACGTGGCAAAGCAGTCGAGATGTGACGAGACATGGATGTGGGATGCAAAACGGGCGTGGTTGATTGCAACCGACGTGGTATCGAACGTGCACATAAGAAGGGTGCCAGAACGAAGAAGGATTGGGTTGCTTGTGGTGTAGTGCAGTGCAGTGCAGGGGTATATCAAGGCAAGGTCACGGCTATGTACAATTCATGCGGAACGGATACTTGCAGGGAGGTCATGGCATGGAACGGGTAGACTACTGACCTCAGCTATCAGTCAGCCCAGGTTCCACACTGGTGATCGACAATGCATAAGGTAGTCATCCATATTTCGAGGCAGTATCCATTTTGGAAGGGAAGGGAGGCATTGAGGTTGTGTCAGCTTGTTGATATCAATGGACACCTTTGCACAATGCGCCATTCTCTTAGTATCTTATGCTAAATGAAGGAGGCTGTAGACGATTATTTGCCAGAAACACCAAAACACCCACTAAGCGAAACACAAGTGCTTGGCTTTTATGGTGACCATATGCATAGAGTAAGGTGGCAGGCAGGTTGCCAAAGTTGGACCTGCCAAACCCCACCCCAAACATATAGCTCCACAACGCGTCATTTGTCATCACGTGATCACCTGTCAAGAAAGCTCCAGCAGCTAACCCACAAGCCTTCCTACCGCCACATTCCGCGTTTCAAGCCAATTCCTTCAACTCCAACGCGCGATATCAAACATCATTTTGAGCTGAGGCCGACTTTGCCCTTGGCACCTCCATGGCTTCGCGATCGCCATCTCGCGGCCGTTACAGGTCGCGCACGCGCTCACCTGCTGCACGCTCTGAGCGTTCTCGTTCACCCCAGCGCCGCCATCATCACGACTCGCGATCACCCACTCGCTCCACATCACCTCAGCGTCATAATGGCCGTTACAGGTCTCGCAGCCGCAGCCGGAGCCGTAGTGACAGCCGGAGTCGAAGCCGCAGTCGTAGCTGGAGCCGCGGGGCTCGCGATCGCAACGACAGAGATAGAAGTGCTTCCCCAGCCGCCAAGAGCACAAAGGTATGTCCTGAACAGTCATGACCGGGTTACGGAAGCTGACTTAACATCCCTAGATTGTAGTAGAGCGACTTTCCAAAAACATCAATGAGCAACATCTTTATGAGATCTTTGGGCAGTTTGGACGCATCAAGGATCTTGATCTTCCCATCAATAGAACCTGTAAGATCACCGCCTCTCAATTATTTGTACATCAGCTAATAACAATCAAAGTTGGAACAAACCGTGGCACAGCATACATACTTTACGACTACGAGGACGATGCCGAGGCTGCGATAGCCCATATGCATGAAGCTCAGGTGGATGGCTCCGCGATCAATGTGTCCATAGTGCTCCCCCGTCGCAAGCTTTCTCCTGCACCTCCAACGGCTCGGCGTGGAGCAAACATTGATCCAAGAGTTCCGTTTGCGGGAGCACGTGGGGGGCCCCCTGGTGCAGGCGTTGGAGGAAATAACGGCATTGGTGGTGGAGGTCGCCGTCGAGCATCTCCAGGAAGTCGGTACGGACCCAGGTCTGATGTGTATCGTCCAGGATCGCGTTCGCCTTCCAGATCGTCGGCTGGCCCCCCTCCTTCCCGTGGCGGCGGTGGAAGCCGATATCGCAGTCGATCCAACAACTCTTTTTCATCTAGATCACGCTCAAGATCTCCAGGTCCCAGGCGAAAAGCAATCGGCCGCCACGATGATCACGAGGCAAGACGACGCGGGAGCATTGATAGTCGCGATGGTCGAAGTCGATCTCGCAGTCGAGGACGCGGTCCAAAATGACTCAACAAGCTCTAAGGTGTAATTAATTTGCTTCGATTGGCGTTACGAGAGGATAGGGAAAAGGAACAGAATAAACAACGGCCCCAGGTTTTAATTAGCTCTCGGAAACAAGTTAGTCATTTGTATCTGTCTCCCGTTTGGCAAACTGACATCTGACCAGACGAAGATGTACGTCTTACCATGTTCGGCAACGATACTTATCAAGGATTCTCAAGTCCCTCCTGTCATCTTTTTGGATCAGACCGGAGGTTCACTCCGTTCTGTTACGGCCAATCACTCGCCCATTATCCGGTTTATCTATCAATGTCCAGTTCAATTCATGTACGTGATCTCGTTTTGGTTTCGGCGTTTCAGGACAATTGCCGCGGATGGGGCCAGCAAGGATTGCCCCCGATGTCTTTCCATGGATATGCACAAGTCACAAATTTCGGAACTGGGAAGTGGAGGATAGACTTCGAGTGTTACTGCTCCAGCCACTACTTTCGAACGTATATCGACCATTCAGGAACCAGCCACTGGTCACTAGATCCCATCTACCATTTGTCACGATTCGCACTCTCCCCGCTTGACTAAGGGGACCTGGTGTGGGGATATCAGAGACCCCATGCTTAACATACTAAGTCTTGGCGCAAGTCAACCCCTTCATGATAGTTTGATCCAACCAACACTCCAGTATGCACCGAAGCACGGCAACAGTGGGATGGTCGGAATAGCACTGCCCATCCAAGCAACATAGTCTGCTGAGCCGAGACAGTCTTGGCCTCAGCGTCCTTCGCCCACAACGGTGGCTTCTCCTATAGGGCTGAGGAGATGTCGATCCTACGGCGCCGCTCTTGCAAACGAGATCCATGAATCGCGAGCAGCCAGGGTATTATTTGGTCTTGTGCTTGGCTCGGGTCACCGTTTCGAGGGGCCGCTGTCAGGCTGCACCATTCGCCATACGACAGTCTGTCGTGCCCTCCTGGACAGCCAAGTCATGGCCCAGCTGTCAAAGCGAGCTCGGTTTAAACATGCACCGAACACATAGAGCGCAGATGTCTGGCACATAGCAGATCTGACGCCCACCAAGGGTGTCTTGACAGGCAGGATTTTCACACATTCTCTCACACCATGCATATCGTACAGTACTGGATAAGCTGTGCGTCACAATGGTGGCATCGCATCTAGGGTACAGTACACACACACACACACACACACACACCTTTACGGGTTTAGTGACGAGATCCCATTCTGCACTGGCGTAAATCGAGGCCGTGGCAGCTTTAAGCACAGCCGCACATCACATCACTCTTGGCGACTATACTGTACTAGCATCGTGTAGTCGCCGTCAAGAGCATATCATACCAGCATGTGTTCCACTTGCATGGCGCCAATTACGAGATCCCGGGGTAGGGTACGGGTAAAGGCGCTGCCGGTTAGTCAAGCCTGGAGATTTTTCCCTAATCAGCTGGAAGCCTATAAAGGCAAGATTCTGAGGCCCGATGGACAACACCTCGGCTGGTGCTGGGGTGCCGAGCCCCTTTTCCCTCATTACTGCTTTAGGGGCCTTGCATATTCAGCATGGTACGACAGAGAAGGTGGTGTGTGGCGCATAGTGTCTGTTTGGGGGACCATGGCAATAGCCTGGAGAGCCTGGTAGACGGGCAGCTGTCATAGGTCTGTATTCGAGTTTGGCAGCTGTCTCTGACATGGGTGCCGTGCGCGTTGCAGGGTTCAAGTCGGTTGTGCTACCGAGGACTCATGGCCCGGCTGCGTTTTCTGTCTGATCACTCAGGTAATCTTTACCTTTGAGGTCCCCTCGACAGCCATATTGGGACACCACTGATCTCTTTAGGATGCTAGGTGCTCCTTTTGAGTTGGCGTTATCATACATGGGGAGCCGATTTCAGCTTGTATGAGCATGAGCCATGGCAGGTATATTGAGCCCAGAGCCTAAGAACAACTTGACGCACATCATCAGTGCCCCGGCATACCTTCTGGGGTCTCTCTGTTATCTCCCCATACATGAGATCTTTCCCGTAGTCGCATACTGCCTCAAACCCGCTATGAAGAGCATTCTCTAGATATATGAAGCAAATGGTTATAATGCTATGGATTCTGGCTGAGGCTTATGTCGCCGATGAGAATATCGGTGGCTGTGCCATGGCCATACCGGTACTTATTTAGCGCATACTGAAATATCTGCTTGCCTTACTTACTCGTTCTCTGGGCTCTGGACTTGCTGGGCCCTACTCAGATGCGTGGACTCTGCTCATCTGGGCAACATGTTCGTCGTGCATATTCCATTCCCCTCACTAGTTTGGCCACCTGATGGGCTCAGCGCGGACGATGCGTTGCTGTGAGGCACGATGTTGGATACGACAATGGTGATCCTTTGAGAAACAGCGAGAAAGCCACCGGGTTTGAAGGCCTGATCCTGGGCGCGGATCTAGATGCCGCCGACGACACCTTGCGCAGCTGATCTTGTAGGTCAACATGGATATCTATCGTGAACCACCTTACACATCGATCTGACGAGTATCCTACCCACTTGGACAAGGTCGATGATGTGCCATGTCGTCCAAGGGCGAAACTTGAGCCTCATTAAGAGGACCAGTGTCGCACCGACTATCTGGAGATACTGGGGGCGGCAGTAATGTCGAAGAATAGTATAACATAAACCACAAGCCTAAACTAAGACTATTTATCGGATACCTTTTACCACTTCGACTAGTGTCTCTGGAGGAGCAGGACCCAGTGTCTGTCCTCTGTTTCTCTATTTCTTGTCCTGATGCCTCTGGAGGTGCAGCCTTTCGAATTCTCTCACATGTTCACGATGCCTCGGATTCATCCTCATCCTCACCTATATCTTCACCTCGACTTCCACACTTTGCGTGCGGCTCACTGCCCGATGTCTCTCGAATCGCAGGATCCAGACCCTCCGCCAACACCTCCAGGAGGGCCGCGTGTCCCTCCTCCTCAACCAGACACGCCGCCTTCTCCTCCTCTTACATGGGGATTGTTATGATCTTTGAGCATTTTTGCTAGCAATCTTTGTTATCTTGTGTCAAATTTTCTTTGTCGATCAAGCCTCTTTCTGCTCTCTTAGAGTGACAAGGGTTCTGCAATTCTTGAAGCCAAGATCGACCTCCAAGGAGAGGGAACCCCTGTTTCGCCACCCGGAGTTCATGTCTTGAGGGTCGACCTCGTGTAGGACAGGTCCAAGAAAGGAAAAGAGGCAGGAGAGTAGTTTGCGCCAAGCATCATGTTACTTATCATGCAGCACCAAGCCCGGAGTCTCATGCTTCTTCACATTTCGTGGGGCGATCACATCAGGATTCAACAAATGGCCCGAAACAAGACTTTGGGCCGAACAGGCGGGAAGTACGGGAGTGATGGATAAGCCACAGCCTGGCAGCGTTTATGGTGTGGGTTGCGAGATGTGCATCATTTCAGATGGGGGTGGGACTGGGAGTGGAAGTTCTGCCTGGGACAGACAGCCCAGTCCGTTACGGTACGGTACAACGCATTACAGTCCGGGGCATTACGGAGCGCGTACAATATAGGTCACGGACGCCCTGGAGGACTCTGCCAGAAGTGATACAGAGAGCTGACTGGGGTATTGGTTTGTGGGGGATGCCTTGACAAACGGATGAATCTGGCAGAGCAGCAATCCGATGATGCGTGCGGCTTGGCGCATGAGCGACACACGCAGAGAGAACAGCTCTTGCTTTTGAGGCCTCTATCACATTATACCGATTATGAATGAAGGACTGAACGAGCGAGCGAGAGAATGGCCCTGATTTCGCTGGTTCTCTTTCTGGTGGGGGGTGATAGGTTCTGATTCCGATCGTATCCATTCATAGTGGGCAACGATACGATACTGATTCATGTTCCTTTCCACCTCCTGACTCTTTGTTTGAAACGGTTTCCATCGTCGCCAAACAAAGCTTGTTAGTCGAGTAAGACGAGGCGAGGCGAGGCAAGGCAAGGTATCTTAGTCAATTAGTCGATGAGCGGTATATTACAGACCTATAGCGGATCTCTCGCGTTTATTTATCCCGTCTTGTGACTTTACAAGTATGGCCTGTCCTGTCCTGTCGTCCGTCTGTTCGGCGTATCTCAATATTGCCTCATGTAACTGTGGATTTGTTTACCAACTATACCTACTCACACCATGTTTGTAATGGCGAATGACTCAGTTGCCAAGGAATGGATACTGGTTACGAAAGATTTACGTTTTTCTCCCTCTGGCCTACGCATTTTACTCTTACTGACTGTATGTACCTCCGAGATAATTGAATGAGTCGCCTCAGTAATAACATGATATAGCCAAGACCTTACCTGCCTACTTACACCCGTGCTAGCTCAGCCCAGTCTCTCCAAAGATCCACGTACAGAGCTTCACTTACAGGCAAAGATACGATAACCCTGTCAGTCAAACGCACCGCCCGTTCTATTCCCCCTAGTTACGAATTCTCGGGCTTTGCCTATTAAGGTTGTCGGCCGAGACAGCGACAGACTCTTCCCCACGAACCAGTCGAGCAATTCTGGCCGGGTTGGTTCTGCCAGGGCTCGAGATACTTACCCTAGACCTCTCAACACCATCTTGCGTGCGCTATGTCAATTCGCTGTTTCAGTGAAACCCAAAACTTGTATTTTGTATCCTGGATATGGCTAGGTAGCCGGGTACATAGGTACGTAGTTACTGAGTGAGTGACAAGGATTATCTGTGTGGCAATCATAATTGCATGCATACTACCCGCGGACTTGAACGGATCTAGATCTCTTCGCGCAACGACAGTAACTAGACTAAACACGAAAAGAGTTCCCCAACCACTTTACAACGCCTAGAGGATAATGATATCCGTTTAAGTAAAAACCTCATCTGAGCCGCAGTACTGACTGACGCGGAGTTAACGAGAAGTCCGGATGACGACTGCCATGACTGTTTCGCCACCATGTTTGAACCACGTTGATCAAACACTGCTTTACTAGAAGCAAGATTTGTGGAATCACAGGCGACACACTGGCAAAAGCAGAATGAATGCTTCCGTTAACGACTGTCGGAGCATTGATCGAAAGATAGAGAGAGAGAGAGATCTAAGCTGCTGCAAAGCCAACCGACCCCAAACACCAAAGCTCAAGAAAGCGAACACAAAACAAAGGGACCAGAAGAACACCAACCCTTATTACAAGAGCGCCATTCCCGCACCTATACCCATGATACCCAGTGCAGCGCGGGCAGCGTATGCTGTGGCCCGAGGAGCAGCCACTCCCCTGCTCGACCTCGTGGTGAACCACGGTGTTGCCACAGCGTTGTTCTCGGCCTCATCTGCCGGTGTAGGTGTTGGCGTGCTTGTCACTGGACAACTCGCGGTACAAGGGATATCCGAGTCGAAGACATTGTCAATGCCAGCAGACTTGAACACGGGATTTTGGAGCCAGAGACTAGGATTAGGAACCGCATCGGCCTCCTTTGGGTTATTGACATTGGAGATGATGTGAAGGATACCATTGGAAATGAGAAGGTCAGTTGTGATGATCTTGGCCGAGTTGACGAACTTCTCGTTGCCAATTTGGCGGACGTGGACCTCCTCACCAGTCAATGTGGTAAGGGATGCGGCATTGTGAAGGTCAGTCGAGACAAGAACCTTGCCAGGCACAATGTGGTATCCCATGACACCCGCTAGCTCCTTGGTCGACATGCCGCTGAGTGCACTGCCAACCATCTCCATGGCCTGATCTCTTGGAGCAAAGACAGTGATGTCCTGGCGACCAGCAAGATCGGGCATGAGGCCAGCTCTGAAGAGTCCACCAAGAAACGAGTCAACCTTGCTTGCCATGAGGACCTGACGAATACCAGAAGGCGGAATCAACAGACTGTCCACAATCTGGATGAGTCCGCCTTGAAACTTGATATCGTAGTTGATGACTGTAGCTCGATTGCCCAGCCGGGTACTGAAGATGACATCGTCAGGTTGTTTGTTGATGAGGATGTTCTGGCCAGCAGTCACGTTGCTCCATTTAGGATTGAGAAGAAGTGTAGGCTTGACATATGCAGGTCCCTCCTTCAGCTTCATTGTGCTTATAGTACCCTGCAGAATGTGGTACTGTAGAAGCGGAACAGTGACCTTGGCATCGTTCGGGTCCCAAATATTGGAGAGAGGAGAATAAGGGATTTGGTTGAAAGCATCATTGGAAGGAGCAACAATCTAAGAAATATCAGAAATTAGTCGTTGCTTCTGAGGTTAGGAGAACTTGACTCAACTTACCGTGACACCCTCATAACTGGGCAGTTGCAACAAGACGTCGGGAAATTTCTGAAGGTGTTAGATAACAGGCTTTAACTCACAAAGTAAATAATTTCATACCTGGATCAATTTATAGTATGTTGAAAGCTTGGGGTGCCTTGACAAAACACTGCCCAGGTCCATGGGCAGAGCTTGAGTGGCATCATCGGCGACTGCTAGAGATACTAGACTGGCAATGCCAGCAAACGCTCTGAACAGAAGCATTGTGTATTTGTTTGTTGGTAAAACGAATGTGATGAAAACTGACAAGGCGAGCCTGTAATGATAGGGAAGTAGCCTATAAACTATCTGGTCTCCCACCCCAAGAAAGCGTTGACTTTGGTGAGCAGCCTTGTAGTCTCTGGTGCAGAAGTTGAGATTTAAAAAAAAGTTCACTGAATCTGTTTCAGATAAATGAGTGAAATGTGAAGTAGGGAGCGTGGTCAACACGGTAAAGGAGCGAAGTTCATCCAGGAACAATGGGAAGAAATGCAGAAACCCAGAACCGAAAAACCATCATTCGATAGGGCTTAATAAGGTCTCCCTAAGAGGCGAGGCCCTGACATCCTGTACGGAACGGATGTACTGCCTGTCACAGGAATTTTGGAGGCTAATCAGAGCCGGGTAACGCTTATGGTGAGGGACGCTACTGGTAGCCTCATCAAGAGAGCTTCCAGAACTCCAGCGCCTCACGAGTGAATCCCAAAAATATCGCCAAGCCTCTGGGTTCATCGAGGGCCTTGGAGTCTGGGAGTGTTGTAGCATCTGCCAGATCGGCGGGCATGCCGAAATCCGACCCCTGCATGGCAAGGATGTCGTTAGTGGCCCAGATCTCCGGATTAGGACTGACAACCAGGAACGAGCCATCACTTCATCCAATTGAACATGATTAGATATCAAACAAAGTATAGTTATGGAAGATGTTCTAAGATCATCTCTTGTGCCGAGACATTTTGTTTCTCAAGGAATATGCATGATTTTGGTGAGCGCATCCCGAGCAACCATCAGCCAATGCACCTTGGCATTGTTGGATCTTGTATTCCAAGAATTTCTTGGCCTGGGTGACAGCATACAAACCTCATGAGGCTTATCGTATTGCTTCCTGACACTACAAGAAAGAGAGGAAACGACCAGAAATAGAAAGTTGTGTGGTCAGTGACGAGACACGCCGTCACATAGCAATGCAAGAAAGCGTCGAGCGTTGGCCTCGTGTAAGTGCCTGAGCATCCTCGGCCAGCTGATTACTTAAATCTGGACCATATAGTTTTGTTCAAACATGTTCAATGTACACGTAAAGCCCCGGCCATGTCCAACTCGATCCGGAATTCCTCTTAGCAAGGTGGGACGGCACTTGAGGGCGTTATGCTCCAGTAAAGCTATCGGTCCCGAGTACGCAGTATGGACACTGCACGTTTTCCGCTGAAAGAGACAGACAACCCGCCAGGTAGGCAATTGTCATATCAATTGAATCGGTGTTTCAGCTACCCATAACCTCAAAGTTAGAAAGAAGCACACACGGCTGCCGTGCGGGAAGCTTTCTCGAGGCTAGTATTGATAGAGTTTGCATCGAGCCGTGGGGTTAGAGCACCAGGCCTAAACATGTTCTGGTCATGAGTGCACCGAGTTTAATGGATCTTTGCCAAAAGGCTACCTAGATGATCATAGGTCCTAGTTCGGCTGGGTTCCGTCCGAGGCGTGCAAGTAGAAGGGGGTTTGAAGTTGCACCGGGCGTTGACCTACACGATAGCTCCTGATCGCCATGCATTGTTGGTGAGTGGAAATAGAGTTGATGAGCTTGAATAAGCGGGAAGGGCGTGAGGTTTGTCTCGGCCAAGGCAAGATTGCGCTCACGAGCGACTCGTTGCGGTTCTACCGTGCTCACTGAAGCTATAACGCCAGGTCAAACGGAAAGTTGGGAGAGGCGGATCATCTATGGGCACCATTAGGAACTATTGATCAACTGAAGTCATCGTCGGATGAACCGGAAGATGGTCGTAATAGACAGCCTCCGTCCAAGGAAACGGCCATGTGTTCATACAACTGGGGGTAGCGGAATCTCGCCAGGTCACGCTTCGGTTCCTGCATAGGGCGGGAGCTAAGACTCAAAGAAAGTTCTATTGTTCCAGCCATCGAGATAGTGCACACTTAAATTTGGCCTAGGAAGTTTGTTATCGATGTTCACGAGAGAGGGCTCAAGATGGCGATGACCACGCTGAGGATGATGATGATGGTGAGGAGGATGGAATGTAGTGACCATAGTTCAGTGGAGCTAATATAAGCTTCTGTACAGTGTTGGCGAAACCCCGCACAGTGAGACACACATACATATCACACAGTGTTGATCTAATGAACACTGTAAATTAACCTAATCCGATCGACTTACAATCCATCTCACCCCGTTCTTGGCAACTCGTCTTTGTCTTGCCAAGCAATCAGCGGATCAGCCTCGTTCTCGATTTCTCCATCCAGTGATGGCTTCATCCGGGTCAGTTTGACTGGGCATAGCCTTTCCCCTTCTCAGTGCCACAATTCTCTATCATCCGTCATATCTTCCCCCCTTGGCCAATGAATTCGATGCGTGATCCCATTGTGCGATTTCTGACATGAAAGAACAGCCCGAACCTGGCTTTCTCGTTGACTAGCGATTCATTCCTTACATTATACTGGTTTCTGACTAGCCCAAATGATCATGGATCATGAATGTCACTGTGGTATCGAATCTTATCACAAGACTTCTCCCATCTAAACAAATCCAGCCTCTTCAAGTTTATTCACTTGAGTCTGACTTCTCACCTGCTTGTTTGACATGAATAACCCATATCGAAAAAGTAGTTACGGCGGGCATGACGGCCCTGGCCCGACTGATATGCCACGAAGGTCTCTGGACGCCAGTGGCCCTTACGAGGCAACCTCAACAGGATACCGCCACAGTATCGACCCTGGACGAGGTTCAGGTTCAGGTTCAGGTGGCCACGGCGGCATGTTCAGTATTCCCGAGTACTCGAGCCCTGCCTCAGAGTCTGAATCTTTATCTGGCTCAGGAACTCAAATCGACGAGCGAAATCGTTACTTTCACTCAAGGAGAGTGAAGCCTGGCGAGGTTGAAAAACCGTGGCTGGAAAAAACCAACCCCAAAGAAAAATGGGTGACCATCTTTCCCATTCTTGCAATCTTCCTCGGCCTCGTGGGTTCCGGCTTTCTTGTCTGGGATGGCATTCGAAGCGTAGTCAAGAACAGGTATTGTCTTGTTATGGATGAGGATTTCAGCCAAGGTCTGAATCCCAACATTTGGACTAAGGAAGTCGAGGTTGGTGGCTATGGGTATGTTGAATCATGATGTCCCTTTTCCGCTTACACGGCGCTAACTCTCATAGAAATGGTCAATTCGAACAGACAACAAACACAGACGAGAACGTCTATGTCGAAGATGGCAAACTCATCATTAAGGCGACTTTGCAGGATCCCAAGTTGATGCAGAAGAACAACGTCATCAACCTTCTCAAGACCGGCACTTGCACCTCTAAAGTCTGGTCGAACTGCGTTACCTCCACCAACTTGACTGCTGGAAATAACAGCGTGGTTCCTCCCGCTCGATCTGGTCGTATCAATACTAAGAAGGGTGCCAATATTAGGTACGGCCGTATCGAGGTCACTGCCAAGCTCCCTGAAGGTGACTGGCTCTGGCCTGCTATTTGGATGCTCCCAAGACAGAGTGTATACGGTGCTTGGCCGAGATCTGGTGAGATTGACATCATTGAATCTCGCGGAAACAATTGGACGTACAAGCAGGGCGGAAACGATATTGTTTCCTCGGCGCTACACTGGGGTCCCAACTCTGCCAACGATGGCTGGTGGAAGACCAACAACAAACGAAAGGCTCTTCATACCACCTATAGCGCTGGTTTCAACATGTTTGGCTTGGAGTGGTCTGAAAAATATCTCTTCACTTATGTCAACACCCGACTCCTCCAAGTCACATACACCAACTTCAAGAAGCCCATGTACAAACGAGGCGGGTTCCCCGACGTGGATCAGAATGGTACCCGGCTCACTGATCCATGGACTGTCTCACCCAATGTGAATGCGCCATTCGACCAGGAGTTTTACCTCATCCTCAATGTCGCCGTAGGCGGCACCAACGGGTGGTTTGAGGATGGAAAGTCCGAGAAGCCATGGTACGATGCCTCGCCAACGGCTAAAAAGGACTTTTGGGACGCAAGAGAGCAGTGGTATCCAACTTGGACACAACCCCAGCTTGAAGTAAGCCGAGTACTGATGATGCAACAGTGCAATGGCAATGAGGATCTATGAAAATGAGAACAGAGTAATGAGCAGTGATCCCGGTGAGAACATTGCTTGATGAGAGAGATTTAGATTGAATATACCACTTTGAGGCTAGTTTTAAGGTACAAACCTTTCGATTTGAGGAAGCTCCTTTTGTAATAGAGTTGAATTTAAACGAATAGGGTGCTATATAAGTTCCACCATACTTCACCGTTTAACACATAGTCATTACCCGTGTCTCGTAATATGTCTGACTCCGCGTGTACGGTGTTTAGACACCAAGATTCAAGTGCATGGTTTCAAAAATTCATGTTCCTTGTACTGCTGTTGTGTTAACTCAAACTATGTATCAACAGCCGCTTTTACGACTCGGCGTTTCAAAATCTTTTTACAAACCCTTAGGGATCAGATTGATAATTCAGTTCATGTCTATTGGCTTTATGAGTAAGCGGAGTGGTACCAAGACCATTCATGTCCTGATTTCCAGATCAAGTCCTGTATAATGAATCACAGACTACTCAAGCTATCGAGATGTTTGCCGTAGATGCCCACCCATAGGTAACTGATTCGTATCTGATCTTCTGTTTTCTCACAATCATGACTCAAGTATGGTGGATTACAATAGCCATTGAGGAATTGAGCATGTCAGGCAACACAAACAAACTTTAATAGAGACGAGTTTATCGCCACAATGGCTGGTCGTGACCACAGCACTGCCTCTACGGCCCGTAGGATAGGAGCTGTCGAGCTCTGACCTTCTGACTGCGTTCTGCATTGGTCAGTGAAGACGTCTTGTGCCAAGGCTATACGTATCTTGGTATTTGTAATGAAGTGTTGGTGGTGTTTGAACCGGATCTGCGGAACGAGATTCTCCTAACATGTCGAAGGCGGAGGCGCCGAACTTCGGGAAGCGTAGAGGCGCCCTAAGTCCAACAGTGAATCTATCAGGCTAGTGCAATAACGTCAAAAGAAAAGGTTCGAATTGACGACGAGAGCTACAGTGAGTTCTGGATCGAGTATAGGAAACCAATCCAAATCCGGATCAAATGAACGTTGGGGTGCGTTTACGACTGGTATTAGCTCAAGGTACCAGGGGAAGATCTGCAATATGAGGACTGTAACAGATGAATCAGAATTCAATAACGGTAACTAATTGATCAGATACCAATAGTTTCAGGTACAGAAGGGCCATGTAACTCTACTACGCATCACGGTTTGCACCAAAGCTTCAACACCCATCGGTACAGAGACTCGCCGCTTATCTTCAAGATAGGTATACGGTTGTGTGCTTGATGAGACATCGTTGCAGAACCAACAGCTGCTGTTAGCTTCGGTGAAGATGAATCCCCGCAGGCTCATGTAGTGCCCAGAGTCTTGTGACTGGATCAATAGACGAGGGAAAGCCAGTAGGAGAGAGCCAAGGCGTGTAAGTGAAAAAAGAGTCTGAGGCGGAAGATTTTGATTTTGAGCCAAATGGTAGTTCCACTTCAGAGCGGAGAGGGCGGAACATGTCCATGATATGATTTTGATATCGATTCCACTGCCTAAGGAAGTCCCGATCCCATCTTCACTATTCAAGTTTGGTAATTCGCCATCCGAGAACGAGGAAACCAAATAAAGATACCAAGTCTCATCAATTGAGATCTACTGATAGCTGAGATGTGATCGGCAAATTTGTGAAACATGTAAAAGCAAAATGATGAACGTGCAGGATTATGATATGTGAACTCGAATGTGCCAAGTGTGCCGAAGGGTCTACGGCTGCAAGAGGTCTTGAGCGGGGACCTACAGAGGATGGCCATGTTGGCAAACTGACTCTTGTGGCAACCGCCTTTCCGCGATAGTCAGTAGTGATAACTGATAAGTAGAATCTCGATCGCTAGGATGTCGCGGTGGTCTAGGCCATCTACATTGATTGCCTATTGATGAGTGAGGGGCCGGTTTAGGTCGGCAGCAAAAGCACTTTAACCAAGGCCTCGATTCACGAGTCGCCAGGGACATTCGATGCATTCCTTGTGGCATGCATTACTCTCGGGACGGCGCGAAGTTTGCAGCCATGAAATCCACAGACAATAGTAGACTTTAGGCCGACCGGTTTGGTACTGGGGAGGAATGTATGGTGACAATAAAGGTGGGCAGTACCAAGTAAGCGTAACTACCGACCCCGATTAATAATGGAGGATGCTTCTGTTTGCCTACCTAAGGTACCTATGTTGCGTTGGCAGTGTGAAGTTGTTATTCCACCCAAGTTGTTGGCTGTAAGATGATAAGTAAAAGTGAGGCAATACACAATCGAAACCTTTGTTCCTGCATCATTGCAGGCTGATGCAGGTACAGGCTCGTATGCAGGATCATCCTGTCTCCACGTCACACTGCATTTCCTTGTGGGCGCCTTCCCTTTCCCGGAGCTCGCAAACAAGCCACACCACGCCACTGAAGCTGTCACAGTGACACTGGGGAAGGGGCAGATCTATCCCGCTTGCCCAATTTGCGTATCAATCGTGAAATAGGGGTATGTGATTGGTTTATATCTAAGATCCCCCTAGGCCTAATACAGAGCATACTCTTTATCCGCAATTCCACCTCAGCTGAAGGCGACTGCACTCAACCAAAACACCAAATCCAACAAAACTCGTGATAGTGAGAAGAAAAGGTTGGTCATAGAATCAATAATACAGCTGCAACTGTATCAAGGGTTTTCTTCATGGTAAGAAAGTCATGGATCGACATGGAGTCGCTCATCCCTAACTTCATGTTCTTGTCACTCTACAGATCCACGTCCTGTTTGCAAGTTCCGGCTCTACCGCTTCAACCGGTTTGCGGAATCAGACGCCACTTACAGTACAGCAAGTCTTAGATCCAAGTGGCACGGTCCAATAAAGGCAGCACTTGCCACACTGTTGCCTTCTGACTTTCTGATATGGGTCGTCCCTGTTGACCGATCCTGTCGTTGGAGGATCCGAGATAATAGGCTTGGCTCTCGATTCAAGCTTGGCATTCACGAGCTGGATGGGGTATCGGTTAGGTTTCAGAACGACAAAACGCTAACAACAAGCTTTGTGCCCACATGGGCTTGTCTCGTTTCCAGCCACCTGGGACAATCTCTTGTGCCATGCGCTGAACCCCGGTCGACTAGTCTGAGACACGCCTACACCAAGACCAACTTCCTGGGAATCTCTAGCCACACTTTACGGCTCCAACATAATCGTCACCCCTCCGCTTCTTGCGCGCTATTCCATCTGGACCTAAGGCTATCCGGCTCGACGTTGGTCGTAAGGCTTGCCTAGGGTCTAGTCGTGGTCATCCAAGTGGATGTCCGTGATCCGCTTCTTACAGCTTCTTTCGCGATGCCCGACCTCGTTGTCTCGCTATCTAGCCGCAGTGGCGTGGTCACCGCGTACTGGTTCTTCCTCCGGGCAAGAGAAGAAAACTTTAATATGCTTGTCCCCGATTCCTTGGCTGAGTCTGGCACAGAAACTCTAACGCTGAAGCTCGAACAAGTTTGTTTAATTGAACCGGTAGTTGCACTCTGCGAGGTTTGATTCTCCCATCTCAGACTTTCACTCACCACGATCCTTCGATCCTTCACCCCATCCATTCTTTCTTCTGTCATTCGCTCAATAGGTGCAACTTCCTGTCACTCCTTTAACCTATCTTTTTTTGAGTAAGATATTCATGGTTATGAGTCTTTGATCCCTAACAGTCCTTCCACAAAATCCATACACGCGGGATCGCTTCTGCACAGATCTTCAAGACAGCCCAGTAACACACTTCCTGTTCTTCATATACGAATTCTTAGGATTGCTCAACAGCGGGCATTGTCCCCAGACGCACAGTCCTTTAGAATCTTGCTTTTGTACTTGCCAAGTCTTCGACAATCACTGCCAAGATGGGTATCGGCAGTTACTTCAAGGCGGACATCCCGCCTCAGACACCGATAGGGCCTCTTCCCAGGAGGCCCAGCCACCGGCCATCAATGTCCCTTCATGCCTCAATCATTGAGGAAAAGATTCCCCCTGCTGCCGTAGTAGAGCTACATTCAGCAGCTGGGCCAAAGTTCACTGCAGGCCCTCCTTCAATTGCACCGTCATCCAAGTCAGGCAACAGCAATCTTCTCGATGACATAAAGCACGAGGTTATGGTTAACTACCTGTACCAGCAGCAATGCTCTCAACTCTGGGTTGGGGATGGTTCTGGTGAAATTGAAGGCGTTCTTCTTCGCAAGTCTCGGGGCCAGTACATGGCTTGCCCACCTCAACTGGGACACTCCCCTTTTGCAATCGCCTGCACGGCTCTTAATGTTCAGGTGTGTTTAAATTGTTTGTCTATGGTGAGAGTGATGACTGACATATATCTCAGTGTGCGATGACCGTCAACTCTCGTGTAATCAAGACCTTCCTCCAATGGTCTCCTGATGCAGTGGATGTTCCATTGATGAATGGCCTTCGTGTGCAGATTCTGCCTACAGTAAATGACCTCCCCCGAGCTCGCAAACATCAGTTCGCGGCTTTCATTGCTTCAGATGGTCTTCTGGTTGTCTGGGATGATGATGCACTGAACTTGATGGCGCGCGCCAAGATCATCGAATCAGAGCTTATGGAGCTAGTATGGAACTCTGGCCAGTCAGTTGATGAAGATGAGAGAGACTCTACTATTGCGGCGGAGTACGAGATTGATGAAGAGAGTGGTGAGATCAAGCCAGAAGCTCGACCAGTTCACCTGCAGAATGCTGTCCTTGTCTCCCTTACACTCCTCGTCGTCATGGTCTCCCTTGGAGCTGCATGGAGGCAGCTGGCTGTGGAGATAACCATCGATGGTGACTACAAGCGACTTGGCCTCGTCGCTCTCTTCCCCATCCAAATATTCTTCTCTCTTTTCTTCGCCCAAGTCATTGTTGGTTGCTTGGCACAAATCTTTGGTCCAATTCGCCAACTGACTATCAACTCCAAGTTCTATTCAGCACGCCCACCACGAAGACTCCAGGGAGCCACTTTGCCGCATATCACCATCCAGTGTCCTGTCTACAAGGAGGGTCTGAATGCCGTCATTCTTCCTACCGTAAAGTCCATCAAGCAGGCCATGTCAACCTATGAACTGCAGGGTGGTTCTGCTAATATGTTCATTAACGATGATGGCCTTCAGCTTCTTAGCGAAGAGGAGCGTGATGCCCGTATCGACTTCTATGCTGACAACAGCATTGGCTGGGTTGCACGACCCAAACACGGCGAAGATGGCTTTATCCGGAAGGGCAAGTTCAAGAAGGCCTCAAACATGAACTTTGGCCTCATGATTTCTTGCAAAGTCGAAGAGCGCCTACAGCTCATCAAGCGCCCTGCCGATTGGAGCCAATCTGATGAAGCCCTTGCTTATGAGCAGGCTCTCAAAGATGTACTCGAGGAGAATGGCCGCGCATGGGCTGATGGAAACATCCGCGTTGGCGACTATATCCTTCTCATTGATTCTGATACTCGTGTTCCTACCGATTGCCTCCTTGACTCTGTCTCTGAGATGGAGCAGTCTCCTGATGTCGGTATCATGCAATTCTCTTCTGGTGTTATGCAAGTTGTCCACACCTATTTCGAGAACGGCATCACCTTCTTCACCGATCTCATCTACACTGCTATTCGTTTTACTGTCTCCAACGGCGATGTTGCTCCCTTCGTCGGCCACAATGCCATCCTTCGCTGGTCTGCTATTCAGCAAGTTTCCTACCAAGATGAGGATGGCTATGACAAGTTCTGGTCTGAAAGTCATGTCTCTGAGGATTTCGACATGTCGCTTCGTCTTCAGTGTAATGGCTACATCATCCGTCTCGCTGCCTGGGCCGGCGATGGCTTCAAGGAGGGGGTGTCTCTGACCGTCTATGACGAACTTGCTCGATGGGAAAAATACGCATTTGGCTGCAACGAGCTGCTCTTTAACCCTATTCGCACTTGGTTATGGCGCGGTCCTTTTACGCCCCTCTTTCGCCGCTTCTGCTTTTCCAACATTCGTTTCACTTCCAAGATCACTGTTGTTTCTTACATTGGTACTTACTATGCTATTGGAGCTGCCTGGATCATGACTACTGCCAATTACTTCCTGATGGGTTGGTTCAATGGATATCTTGATAAGTACTACCTTGACTCGTGGCAGGTGTGGTTCTCTATCATCCTTGTGTTTAACGGACTGGGTAACCTCGCACTTGCCATCATGAGATACCGCTCTGGCGAGCGAACTCTGGGCTATGCCATTTACGAGAACTTCAAGTGGACTCTTATGCTGGCTGTTTTCCTTGGCGGCCTTTCTCTTCACGTAAGCCAGGCTCTTTTGGCACACATGTTCGAGATTGACATGAGCTGGGGCTCCACGTCTAAGGAGGCTGAATTTTCCAACTTCTTCATTGAGGTTCCAAAGGTCTTGAAGAAGGTAAGCTTTCTCCATCAACATCGATTAAAGTCATATGCTAACAAATTACGCCAGTTCCGTGTCTCCATGACATTATCTTTGTTGGTCATTGTCGGTCTCATTATAATGGCTACCGCTGACTTTATTCCTCATTACTGGCGCATCAACGACTTTGTTGCAATTCTGCCCATGGCCACTGTCGCTGGAAGCCATCTCCTCCTGCCCTTGGCATTGAATCCTGCCCTTATGACCTTTTCATGGTAGTTCTAATTCGTGTACCGCCCCAAAAGCATGTCTATTCCTTTTCTTTCCTTGTACTATCTTTACACCAGACCTTGAGTCAACGGAGTATAGAAGGATCATACCCAGTAACATTCGTTTTCATGGCTAGGCGTTTGAGAGCCTGCCTGTATATATAATAACAGATAAACTCTTATTCAAAACAGAGGTCCAAATGAAGCGGACTGTAGAATCATTCATCATTGCTAGCAATATTAACTTCTATTGACACATATTCCATCGCCTCGATATCAATAGTGATATTTATTCACACTTTATGATTCACTCAGTGAGTAAGCGAACGAACAGTTGAGTTAAAAAAAATCATAAATCTTCACAAAACTAGGGAAGCGAATCAGTAGAAAGTTTGATTTGATTCAAAACCGTCTATCCCAAACCAACGCCTCTATACCATCCGTTCAGGTCTATCTAAGTATGTAAATACCATTCATTCTTCGTAGCGAGAAACCGCATCATGCATAAATGAGGTGATGCCTTCATTCTCCATTTTTAAACAACAGCCAGATAACGCACAGCATGGAGACTTGTTCATATCCGCATAGCCTCAAAACAAAAACGCACACAAGAGCGAAAAATCCAATGAACTTTTCTAGTTATCCTCGTCGTCCGTATCAGGAGGGTGAGGAGTACCCTTAGGGCTGTTGAGCCATTCAATGTGACGAAGTCTGCGACGGACCTCACGCTCCTTGAGCTCCTTCTTGGTCATCTTCTTCTTCTTCCTCGCCTTGAACTTCATATCCGAGTTGTCCTCGATACCACTGTTAACAGCGCTGCTAACAACGGAGCTGGCGGCAGTGCTGTTGACGCCGCTACTAGGACGGCTGTCCTCAAAGCGGTCGAGACTGACGGCAGTGTTTCCTCGAAGGGCAACGCGGCCATCACGGACGTGCCATTGCTCAGAGCAAAGGGCACCAACAAACTCTTCATTGTGAGAAATCAGGATAACACCACCCTTGAAGTCGCGAATAGCAACTGCAAGACCACCAAGGGAGTCGCGATCCAAGAAGTTGGTAGGCTCGTCAAGCACGAGAAGATGGGGGTTATTCCACATGGCTCCAGCAATGACGACCTTGACCTTCTGACCTCCGGAAAGAGAACCAATCTCGTTGTGGTTGGCGATCTCGGGGTCGAGCCCAAGATCCTCAAAGTGCTTGGAGATGACCTTGGGCTGAAGCTCACGGTAACCAAGACCCTCTCGGGAAGCCTCGTGATCGTCGAATTCCTGGACAAGCTTGTCGAATCCAAGCTCGGTAAGAGTCTCACGAGAGATCATCGTGTTGTTCTTGGGCAGGAGACCACGCCACTTACTGTTAGAAGTTAGTAATGAGCTTTGTTGTAAAACGATGGAGGGAACTTACACTTCGTATTGGAAGGTCTTCTTGTACTTTGAACGACCAACCAGAGACTCAATCTGGCGTGGAGACTTTCCATCCTTCAAGTCAACCCACTTGTCCATCTGAGCACGATCGGCATCTGACAAAACACGAGTCTGCTTCATGTGAACCTCACGGTCGTCACCGTGCTGGTAACGCCACTGAAGGTACTGGTTAGGGGTCTTCTCCAAATGCATCTCAACGTGCTCTAGAGCGTGCTGCTTGATGTAACCAATACGGAGGTTGGGATGCTTCTCAACCTTTCCGGTGGTAGGGATAGTCTCGCCGGTAAGGAGCTTTATAAGAGTCGACTTGCCAGCACCATTGGGGCCAATGATAGCAACACGAGAAGACAGACTCAATTGACAAGAGACTTCCTGCAGTGAAGGCTTCGTCGCACCGGGATAAGCGTATGAGACGTTGGACATGCGGATAATAGCACGAGTCTGAGACTTGACACCAGTCAGGATACCAGGAGGAGGGAACTTGAATTGGACGGTAGAGGCGGAGAGAGTGTAGTAGCTCTTGGCCTCCGGGCGAATCTTAACGAAATTGGCCAGGTTACCCTTGTAACAAGCCAGCTTCTTGTTAGGCTCGTAATGGTAAATATCAGTTGTGACATTGTCCAAGAATCCGGAGTCGTGAGAAACAATGAGACTGGTGATATCGGGATGAGACTTCAGGTAATTCTCGAGCCAAGCAATGTTGGCAACATCAAGATGGTTAGTAGGTTCGTCCAGAAGGAGAACGTCAGCACGCTGAAGCATAGCTCGGGCCAGAGCCAGTTTCATCTTCCAACCTCCAGAAAGGGAACCAACTCTCTCAGCCTGTCGGCCCTCGGGGCCAGCAGTGAAGCCGAACTCGGCCAAAACCTCGGAGATACGCTCACGGCCTTGAGTGGCAATCTCAGGGTCCTTGGCAACGAATTCAAGAATGCTGATGTCAGCGTCTTCACCCTGGTTGTGCTCGACATAGCAGGTACGGAGAACGTCTTGAGGAGGGAATCCCTCGAGCTTGCCGTTAGCAATGCTTCGCATGAGGGTAGACTTTCCAGCACCGTTGCGGCCGCAAAGACCATATCGGTGACCCTTGAGGAGTCGCAGGTTGGTGTGTGACAAGAGCAGCATACCACCATAGGCGAGAGAGAAATCCGCGTTGACAATCTCGACCTCGCCGTCATCCTCCTTCTCAGGGACACCGTACCGGCGGTGGTCCTCATCAACATAATGCTGCTGAATGGTGTCGGCAATCTTTTGAGGAGCCTCGGCATCCTTCACAAAACTCTTGACGTAGGGAGCAATTCTTCCAGAGATGCGATTGACGAATCGGTAGTTGACATCGATAGCAACCATGTCGGAAATATAGGGACGAGCCTGCTTCCAGAGGTCCAGGCTACCAGTAAGGCCGCCGTTGGCCTTGATCTGCTCATCAAGAATCTTGGCTACGTCGTCTCCAGCGGTACGGGCGACAACGTCCTTATCATCACCCATAGCCTTCTCCATAGTGGCGAGGGCGCGTTCAGCGATCTCACGAACCTCAGGGAGCGAGGCTCGGTCGCAAACGCTCTTGACACCAGGGATCAGCTTGGGCAAGAAAGTTCGGGCCTCGATGGGGTCGTGCACCAACTTTGTCAAGTTTTCGACGATAACGACAGTCTGTCGGAGAACCTCCTGGGCAGTGGTGGGGTTGTTAAGAGATCGCTCGAGGAAAGGGGTCAGAAGAGCCAGGACGGGTGAAGTGACGATGGCGACAAAGGTAGTCTGAGACAGAGCGTGAATAGCCTTTTGGAGAGTCTGAGAAGAAGGGTGCTGCATGGTATCGATAAGAAGAGGGATACGGGGAGCAACATCGTCGTTGGAGAGAAGGGTAGTGAGAGAGTTCATGGTATGGACTGCTTGCTTCTCGACCTCGGCCTTCAAGTCATGCATGCCATTCTCGACGACGGGGATCAGGCCAGCGAGCTTAGCACCCATAGCCTCACGGAGGACATCCTTCTCAAGGGCCTCCTCTTTGGTGCCTCCAATGGAAATTTGAGCCTTATCTGCCATCTTCTGAAGAAGCTTGTAGGCGCCGACGGTTCCCTGCCACTTTCCAGTCTTTTTGGAAAGGTACTCGGTAAGAGCAGGAAGGAGACCAGCGACGAGAGCCTCGGGGCTCAGGATGCCAAAAGCGGCATCGAGGCCATACTGGGCAGCCTCGCGGACGACAGCGCCCTTATCAGAGAGAGCATCGAGAGCGCAGCCAACAAGACCGCCATCCTGGAGGAGCAGAACAACCTCGCTGACAGGCTGTCGAGGGAGGAAGCGCTCAAAGACGGCACCCAGAAGGTTCTGACTGGACTCGCGACGAAGACCCGACTTCTTATCAGCGGCAGCCTTCTTGATCTCGGCAATAATGCCGTACTCGTTCAAGCCGGCAACGCCAACCGAAGAGAGGATAATCTCGCAGAGGCCATAGCATGCATCGATCGAAGCGGCCGAGGTCTTTGCAGTAAAGATTGTGTTGAGGAGGTCGTTGATGGTTTCTTGAGATGGCGGGGGCGGGGCCTCATTAGATACCATCGTCGGGTCTTGCGACGGCGGCGTAACGGGGTGAGGCATCGTCTATCGTTAACGTTCTTCGTATAAGCAAAGAAATATATACGATGAATGGGCCTCGTTGAGTATTAGGTACTGTTCCAGAAGAGGACAGGGAAATAAGAAGGGGGGAAAAGGAACAACAAAAACCAACGAGGCCCTTGAGGGAAAAATAGGTAGCGAGCGTAGAAAAAGCGCTGCTTACGAGGGATGTTAGGTACAACAAAGCGACTTTCATAGGTTGGGCGCACTACTAAATTTTGGTTTGAAATTTTTCTTATCGCTAGCGGCGGTTGTCTTATCGCCATCCACTCGGAGACTCCGCCCCGTTAAGGCCTATCCTTGTTTATTTCCACGTGCATTCCGGGGACTCATTTAGTGGACTACCTAAGGTAGGTAGGTAGTAGGTAT
>JABFAI010000179.1:0-187670 GCA_013266175.1 Fusarium gaditjirri | reverse complement strand
CTATATTTTTATTTCTAAATTTCTATTTATGGTCATTTAAAGCAATTTGAATTCTATAAGCTTATATAATTAAAAGTATATACTTAACTATATTATATACTATACTGATGGTGATCGTTCTCTGAATTTTGGGATAAGAAACCCAAGCTGCTCATTGATTTGGATAACCTCCTCGAGGGCTTCAGGATAGTCAAGACCCGACTTTGCCTGTCTGTCTATGAGTCTCTGTTGCTCAATTGTGATTGGCTTCCTCTCCCATATATCCCGATAGATCTCATGATGAGTGAGGGCGTATTCCGAGTCCACACGAACGCGATTTTGTGCATCACTCAAAATAGGGAGCGGGTTGGGCTCAGGAGGAGGACAGTCTGTTTCTGCGAGTAGGAATGTAAACAGTGCCTCTTGTTGATCATCGCGAAGCTGGTACACTCGATAAGTCTGCTTATTGCGACAGGAATGAAAGTAGATGTTGGGTAATGGCGTATCTGATGAGGTTTCTGCCCGACGGTCAAAGATTGCTACGCCTCCGAGGATACGATCCTCAGCCCAATACCCAACTATGTCAGCAACTCCATTCGGGTAGATGTCTGCATCGAGATAGGCGTGGTGACTAAAGAGGGTCGGCCGTGGCGGGACATCAACAAGGCCTTCAAGCTCAGAGGCTGGTATCCTCCAGTTGGTAACGTAGTCAATGTCTGCCTTTCCTCCTCTGTGTAATTGGAAGTCAAGCTGAAATAACAGAACGGCGATTTCATGAAGAGCTACTGCTACTAGCTCCACTAGACGTGTCTTAAAAGCTCTAGACCCAATCTCGGCATGTTGATATTTCTCAATGGTCTTGAACAGTGAGTAGCAATACGACAAAGAATATTAAAGATTTGACCTACCATTGGATCAAAAGTGAGAATATCGGAGTTCCACTGTTGATAATACTCTTGGGCCTTTTCAAAAGCCCCGGGGCATAGTTCATCATGGCATGAGTCGATAGGATGTTCACCAAAGACATGAGGGAAACGGCGCTCAAAACACACATCTCCGGCGGGTAGCCCATCCATGATTTGAGCATACGTGAATTGCGCAAGTTCAGTAGCCAAGGCCTTTTTGATTGCGCCATCTAGAACATGGCGATGGCGTTCTGACTGGATATCTCGAAATGGGACACGTAGCCTATATTGGGCCGCCGCCTTTTCTTTCAGCGTCTCGGTTAGAACTTTTAGTTCTTCCGGGTCCATGGTGAAGTAATGAGAGAGTATAGACTAAGAGAAGATTGAAGAAAGATTGAAGAAGAGCATGAAAAGTGGACGAGTTGGTCGTGTATGACAGGGAGGATTATGATTGCCTAATACCTCAGGCACCATTTTTAGGTGTTGGTTGTAAGTTGACTTCTAACTACCTGCTGGTACGTTATAAGCCCCAGCCCAAAAATAACACGACTGTTGGCCAGGGCGGCCATTTCAGATTCAGTCAAAGCAATTATGGACTCTAGGATTTGCGCTTAAATCTACCTCTTTGCAGCCATATGTGCGCGGGAAGGTGACTAGTATTGTAGGTTCGCTATTAATTGTGATCGTACTACTTATCGGGGGAAGATTTACCTAAGAACCGCAACCTATTTTGCCTATCGCATTATCACATACCTATTCCTATTCGGAATTAAAGTTTAGATAATAACTGTACTATATCCTTACCCATGTATGCTCAACCAACACTCATCTGTAGGTCCGTTGAACTTGTTGGTTAGAGCCGCCCAACGCAGCCCAGGATCGATGTTTCAAGCGGTTAATAATTTTAGTTGATAGTTTTCTCTTCCAATGTCGAACGGACCCCCTGAGAATCAACATCAGTGATAGAATCAAGGGTGAAGGTACTGGGATCCGAGTGAATTAGCCAGGCGTCTTGGAAGCCAGGGACCCTAATGCATACAGTCCCAAATATGCTGTTGCTTTTCGCATCAACAAATTAGTAAGAAGACTCACCCTGTTCCTTGGTAAATGTAATATACTTCTGAGAATTATTTGGCTCGTGGATGCTGCGGTGAGCGTGGCTGAGTCAGGAGATGTCGAGGGTTTTCAGAAGTACTTGTTTCTTCTCACCCAGGCGACAGCCCATGAACTTGTTCATAAGATAATGAGCTATATATTCGGTAGCAGCGATACTCTACTCAACCACCCCCCTAGAGGGGCTGACAGTCCCCAGGGCGAGTTAGGTCGATACTGGGAGCAAAAGGTGTTTGGTTGTTTTGTCGAAGCTTACTACGACCCGAGAGGTCCTCTGGGAACGAGTCAAACCGGAATACTATTGGCCGTCGCCCTGTGCCGATCGCAGGCACGAGAATCCAGAGATTCCTTCAACTTGGTACGCGACACTGATACTTTGCTACCAGCTAAATCGGGCCATGAAACTAACCAATCTTCAGACTTCAGCCAGCCGATGGTTCTCCCAAATCAGAAATCTCAGCGAATTCTGAAAGGTGCAAAGGCAATGGAAGACATCCGTCAGGCATCTCGTCAGCTTTTTTTTAGGGGAGATTTGACTACATACTTCCTAAATATCAATTCTCTCCCCACCATTCGAGTGGGCCGGGACTCACTTGCTCAGATCGTGCAGAGAAGTTTGATGAGATGAAATGGAAAAAGTCGTGGCTAGCGGATTGAGGCTTGGACTATTGATCACTAGCGTGGCAATAGCGTGCACGGCAATAAGCTGTACCTGCTTTGGCTTAAGCTAGTTCAATTTCTGTCAGCTTTAACCGGGTTTACATGCTTCAGCGGAAATGACTATTGGGTAGAAAGGCTTGTTGGTTGCGACCCCCCCAGTCGAGAAGGTCTTGGCATATCTGCAAGCAAAAAGGAGAGAGAATCCCGCTCCCAGCGTCTTCAATTATGTGTACCCTCCTTTGTAAATAATCCCTTCATTAGTTCTTTTTGTCTTGCCAGAATGAAGTCTCTTCGGGGTATTGCCATCGGCCTCGTTGCTCTTCTAACAGCAGATATCGTTGTTGCAGGTCCATGCAAGCCCAGCAGTATCTTGACTACAACCGAGACCTCCGTATCCACAGAAAGCTCGGTGACCACCAGAGTCGATGTTTCTGTGACGACTGAATCCTTATCTTCAACCTCTGTTACCTCGCTTGAGACCAGCTCCGAGACCGAGACCTCCGTTTTATCGACGACTGTTGCTGCTTCCTCAATTGAGACATCCGCGTCCTCAATCATCTCTTCGAGCGTCACGTCCACAGAATTGCTTTCCACGGCCGAAACCACTACAGCCGATAAAACAACAGAAGCAATCTCCACCACCACGACGACAGAGGCCGCAGCTACTCTCCCAACCATTGCAAACGCTGGTTTCGATGACAACAATACCGGCAGCCCGTGGACTAGCACCGGGCAAGTCTCCAACGGTGCCGTATTCTGGAAACATTCCGACCCGAATATAATGTAAGTACCCGTCGTCACTTCAATATTGACCCATGGATTCGATAGCTGACACATGACAACAAACAGGCTAATCCGACCTGGGAGGTTCATCGCCCAACAAATTGACGGTCTGCGCACCAACCTCTCCTATCGCATCCGTTTCTATTGGGTCAAGTTCGATACACCCTCGGCAACAGCAGGCTGCCAGCTGAGTGTCACCTTTGGCGGCCAAGACCTGGGAGTTGTTGCTCTGCTGCCACCGAGGACTCCTAACAATGCCTTTGAGGAATATGTCTCGACGGTTTACCAACCCTCTAGCTCATCGGAAGAGCTCATGATCAGAATGGACTGTACCGCCGCTGGCCAAACTAATAGATTCTACGTTGACGATGTGTCAATCGAGTTCGCTTAACGGCGGTGTTGGACGGAATGTGGAGCGGCACTTGGATGAAGATAATCATCAGCCCTTTGATATCAAATGTTATATTTTTCATCGCTTGTTTTAATTGAGACTACATTTCTAACGGCTTAGGATATATATATTAGTATTATCAGTTGGAGATCCAATGTAAATTATTTACCCAATCTTAATCTTAACTTGTCCTTTCGAATTCTGACCTGAACCCCTCAACAACTTGTGTCATAAGGAGCAGCCAAGTAGCCAGTCGATGGCCATCATCGCGCCTGTCTGTCTAACTTCCGAGCCTGGTGGCTATGTTCATCACCTTTGGCTGGGTTAACTCCCCTAGTGTCAATCGTACTACGAATCAAATCTCCGTCAAAAGTATTCCATCCCGTTGATCGACTGGATCGCATCAGTCCAACAATGATTTGCATACGGCATGGGTGTCTTCCCGGAAAAGTTTTTAAAAACTACAAATTCACACCGGTTTCTCATATCTGGGACCATTGAAGGGCCAGAGATTCCTTCTGTTTGTCGTATTGATGCTCTCCGGCTTCGGACTTTTCCTTCTACTTAACTTTACTCCTCCGGAAAGACACTTAATCAGAATGTCTTGGGACTTGTCTGCCTACTCAATCGTCATTCTTAACGCCGTTAGAGTCTTTGGTCTTGTTCTTCCAGGCTTTCTATTGCAGGGGCCATTACGGAGACCCATGATGGTAGTCATATGTACCTCAAAGTGTTTTCTGAGGTTCATATTAATCGGAGCTGTGTTGATTGCGATTCTTTGACTCTACATCAAGTACCTTACAAAGCAAAAGGGGTGATCGCAGGAGCAAAGGGGGTATACGATGTTGAGATAGGTAATATCAACCATGAATGACTCAGTGGATTATACCGTCAGGATCTAATAAAGAATCTCATGTGCCAGGCCAAGAAGTCACTATTATACAGTACTAAGATTAATACCTTCCTCCCCCAATTCCTAATTCTGGCGCCCTCTACTTGCTCAAAGACTCCATTTCGACACTTCCCAAGGTCTCGGCACACACGCCTCGCCAATGGTGAATCCCGAGATACAGAAATATCAGAAGCGTGATGTACTCTGTAAGCAGGCACATCAACGCAAACGCCACAGCAGATCCAACCAGTGAATTCCAAATGGTCGAGGCGTTGTCGATGGTGAAAGCGCAAAGAAGTCCATAGACTGTCCGGAGGACAAGTGTCGGAATGCTTGCCAGCGTGAGCTGTATAAACTGCGTCATGTCAGTTCACTAATCTAAAGACCTTGAGGAGTAAGTGAACGTACAATGTGCCTCTCGGGAGCGATGCGGTGCTTCTGAGTGTAGAGATGAAGTAACTCGAGAGTCATCAGAGCAATGACAGCAGCAAGAGTGACATAGCCAGCTTGAGTCAAGTGTCTTGAAAGGTGTATATTAGAACCACTAAAGGCTCCAGCAACACAGAGCAGGACTATAGCGGCGATGAATGCGACCCGAATGATCTTCAACAGGAAGAATGCTCGCTTGTTCTCATCAAGGCTTGATTTTATACTGCAAGATTAGCTTATATGCAGTTGATGAGTGATGTTTGCTTACATCAAACGGATGAACCCAACCATGGAAATCATCAGTGGAATGAGGCCCACATTGAGCAACACTGTAGTCGCGATGATAAGTCCGATACTGGTAGGGTCGGATTGACGGAGGATAGTCAAGATGCCGCCAGCAAGCCGAGCTGAAAGGACGAATTGTTAGCATAATGTCTACTCCAGACAGTAAGGCGAGTCACTTACCCAGAGAGAACGTGACAAGGGGATATGAGGCGAGACGAAGTCCATGCTTCCAGTTCCTGACAAGAACAAACACAGCGACGGGCAAGACAAGCGCGTAGAAGACGACTTGGGCGATGCCAACAGAGGTATGTGGATTCATCATCTTGCAAGAGATTGTCAACATAAAACATAAGTGTAATAGAAAATGCAGGTTTCATGAATTAAGACGAGTATGCTTCCTTTATAGTGGTTTTCGAAGGGGCTCTGAGACGTACGGCATTTTCGCATAGCCATCAAGACTCGCGGCATGATACTCAAAAGGTGATAGCGCCATCACTGCCGGAGCTCGGCATCTCGAGGAAACTCAGCCGCATCGTTGGCCCCGTTTCTCGCGCAATGATCCCGAAGACGGCTTAGCCTTGGCGTGCAAATCCCGTCGTCAAGACGAGATCATTGGCCAAAGCGACTAGGTTAGCTGGATCCACTATTGAGGACTCCGTCATGGCAATCATCTCAAAGGGCGATTTGAACTCGAACGCATATCTTGGCAATGCCACAACTTGACGGATTTCTCTGTTGATCTCAGCTCCGACAAAATTGGTCGGCATGGTTGGAGTAGCAGGGCGATCTAAAGCATGTCACACGTGCAGGCAGAGAAGGATTCGGGTAAGTCGATCCGCCTTCGGTATGGCTCGAGTCAAGGGTTTCCCAAAGCTGACTTGGTGGTTTCGACGTTAACCAGTGCGGCGCTGAAAGGCCGAGTTGCGATAACTGCCTCAAGTCCGGCCGATCCTGCGCAGGTTATCAGAGAACACAAGTCTTTGTGCCATCGCAATACACAAAATCTACTGGTGGTGAAACCGTAGCGTTGGCCCTGTTGCGGCGCAAACAAGGGGATCATATCAATCGACAGCTTACGATCGCCGCGCTGCCACAGGTGGTATTGCCACGCAACACTACCAGAGACCAGTTCTTGGCCAATTTCATCAACCGACAGCTCCCATCCTGTATCCTCGCCTCTGGACACATCATCGACCATCGGAAATGGCTCCTTCGCCTGCCCGACATAGCACTGCTGACCCCGGCCATGGAGTGCGCTATTTTGGCACTAAGTACCGTCGCCTTGGAGAAAGATGGCGATCTTGGCGATAGACGTGGTGAGAGTTTGAGGATGTACACGAGGGCGTTATATGAGCTGCAACGAGCAATCGATGATCCTAAAATTAGATTGGATGATCAAACTCTTGCAGCCTGCGTCTTGCTAGGCATGTTTGAGTTCTCAGAGTGTCCAGGCCGAACTGTCAGCGCATACATGCGACATTATCAGGGGGCTATGGCACTTTTGCAGCTTCGTGGACCCGGGCAGCACATCGGTGGACTGGCGCATGATGTCTTCCAAGTATTGAGGATGCATACTGCAAGTCGACTCATGCCATCATCATTCAGCTTCTGACTTTCAGTAGGCTTTTCAAGGTCTCGCCCAGGGTTATAATAGTCAACTAGCCAGGCCAGCGTGGATGAAAGGACCATGGATTTCGAAGACCAGGACTTCGCATGATCGACTTCTTGATATTTTTCTTCAAGTTCCAGAACTTCTATCCAGAACCAGAGCGTTTATATCTTCACAGACCTCTCAGTCTTCCCTAACTGCCAGCATCGAAACTTTAAGGGCATTGCTAGCTCTCAATGGAGACCTCGATCAATGGTTCCATTCGTACCAATACAACTACCCAACGCTTTACTGGCCCCAGCTGTCAACAGCCAGTAGCTCAACAGACAGTGAGGAGCTGGGGAAGCTCTACCCAGTGTCATTCCAGTTTCCGTCCTACCATGTAGCGGAGACTATGGTACTTTATTGGACGGTACAGATCCTAATACATGCCACCATCTCCTCCATCTGTACCAGATTAGCATCTAGCGAGGGCATGGCAGGCTTTAAGGGTCTTGATAGGTCAGCTAACCACAATGACTGCATGTCTATTAACGATAAGTTGCAAATACTCGAGACTTCAGAGTTCAAGTCGTGGCCTGAGACGTCAGCTCGCTACATCTGTCAGTCCGTAGACTATTTCTTCAAGCAAGAGTTTCGTGGCCTAGGCACTGGTGTTGTTCTGTCACCATTACTGGTAGTCAAGGCATGCCTATCCAGATCAGCGCAGGACTTTGTTAGAGAGGTTGATTGGATCAACGAGGCAATTGGACGCATTCAGGGTAATGGGGCTGGACTAGCGGCCTGTGTCTAGCTACAACTATAATTTCGCATATTCCTCAGCTATCGGGTTCTGACGAGTCGCTCTCATCATCTTCATCCCTCGGCTCCCATTGACCCATTTTGTATAGCAGCGCTTTATTTTCGCCAAGAGCCAACTCATCATAAAAGTGAGCTTCAATGCCATAATTCACATCCCGCCAGTGTTCCAGACTCATATCGCGCTCATGTCTCTTTGTAGCGATGCTAGCATTCTTGCAAATGATTCCGGCGTAGGAAAGACTTCCCTCCATGTGGAGGTTATCAAGATCAACCCGAAGACCCTTGGGGGCCTCGCCTGATACGTTGGGGTGTTCACGTATCGCACCAAAAACAAATCGCCAGTCGATGTCGGCGGGTCCTCGGCAGGTTTTGCCAGATATCTCGAGATGGCGCAGACTCTTGATGTGGAAAATCCAGGCTGCGAGTGCCTGGGGGAAAATGTTGCCCTTCTGGGTCAAGTGAGTGAGCTCCGGGAAGTCATGGCTGGGTCGTCGAATTGGCCAGCAGAGAACACCCCTCCCGACATAATCTATGCCGTAAGCGAAGTGCTGTATGCTGGAATGGCACTTGTCCCGCAGATCGTGACAGAAGTCGCCGGATTTGATCTTCATCTTCTCAACATGCGAGTCCGACATAGCCCAAAGGTGTCGATCAACAAGACCGTTCTCGCCAGAAGGGATCTCAGGTGAGATGTGGAGGACCTTGAGCTTGCTGAAGTCGAGTTCTTCCCAGCCAGGGATGTCCTTGCACTCGACTTCACCAGTCATCAATAGCTGGATGTTGAGATTGGGAATAGCAATGCCCGATGCTGCCAGACATGTGAAGACCAAGATCACGAGCTTGTCGCCAGTGATAGCTGTAGCCTGCTTACAATGATATTCGACAGTTGGCTCAGAAGTCTCATCACGGAGCCCAAAGCGCTCCCACTTGTCTTCTTTATGACCGTGGCGCGGAAGCTGCCACGGTATACCCATGTCCCTTTTGCCGAGCGCGTCAAGATACTTGACCTGGCGAATTTTCTCGCAATCATAGCTTAGAAGCTTCACCTTCTCAAGGCGGTCTCCCAGAATCTTGAGAATATCTGTCCATGCTTGCTTAAGTTCACCATCTGTAGCTTCGAGCAATGCCTGCGTATCTCTAGCATCGCTCATGTATGCATCATATGCAGAATTGAGCCCTTCAGGCCAAAAGAGCACGGACGAGTCCTGTGAACTTTGAAGGATCTTCTCATACGCTTTGTAGGGAAGTGCCCAGCTGGGTGGTGTCGTGAACGTGACGGAATGCACATGAGGGCGGACGCGCGAGAAGTCGCCGCGCTGAAGACTCGTGAGACCAGCACGTGTAGGCTCTAAGCAAATATTGCTGAAGAGAATGCTATTCAAGTCATCGAACTCTGCGAATGTTCTGTGCACCAATCTCAAAGACTTGAGGTTCTGATGTGTCTCTTTCTCGATCTTTAGGTCCTTGGATACCGCGATTAGCAAGAAACAGGTAAGCCATGTACTGGGCTTACATACAGGTGCTCGGCGTCAAAAGGAACAGTGATGAAACGCAATCCTTTGACGATCTCGCCGAGAATCTCGGTGGGCAGGCGGAGCAAGTTGCTCTCCTTCGGCTGGAATTGAGATGCCATTCTGATCTTGAATCAGAAATGAAGGAATTGTGCCTTCCAACGAAAGAGCAGCAGAGCACGTTATATAAAACAGAGACAGAACCAACAGAGAAGCTAAACAGAGTCTCATACGGAAATTAGACCCTCCCCAATAGTAACACTAATTGGGTCTTTGGTGGGGATGACCCGATGCTGCCTACAGAAGCCCCACTACAAAAGGGCCCGTTCTCACGAGTCAACCAACAGGTCTCGGGCATTACCGGATTTGATCAAACGAATAAGAGATAATTCACATGAAGATGGATGTGCAAATGAGGATAGATGTGTTAAGTCTACAGATGCTTGCTCTTGAGCATTCGAGTTAAAGGCATATCGCCATCGGCAATGCTATAACCAAAATCCATGGTTCGACACGTGTAGCACGCGATGTATTCTCAGTGTTGTTTGAGGTGCTCGTCTCTGTTGCAGTCGGTTCCGAATTGCTTGTCGCCCCTTGACCACTGGTCGCTGTCGACGCCAATGTTTCTGGCGCCTCTGGTCCCTCAGTCGAATGAGCTTCGACATGTCTCTTCGCCAGATCGCAGCAAGCACCGTAAGTGATCGTATTGTTCAATCCGAGTTGGGCATACGCAACACCAACCATCTGGTTAAACCATCGTCTCGGACACTCCTGCGCACCACTGATGATGTCGTCTTTGTTCTCCGCCCACCAAGACAAAGCCGAACTTCCCAGTGAAGACCACGCAGGCAAAAGGCTGGTTGGTACAACATCGCTAAAGGCGCACCAGTCTGCGAGTGTGGGATAGGTACACGTGGGTACACCGACAACATCGACAGAGTCCCATTTGCAATTCTTTTGTAAAACGTCGCCGTATGATAGGAGCGCGGTTGAGAGCTTTCTAGTCGGTTCGACATCGGACTAGTACGGGTAAAAGTCTGAGAAAAGGCATTCGCGAGGATCCTTGGTGTCAGTGGTAGGCTTTTCTGTAGGGAAAATGGTGTCGAAGATCGATGCTGATGCAATTGAAGCCTTGAGCAGTAAGGAAATAAGATGAATCTTCATTTTCGGCAATGTTTGAAGCGACCTGGGATGTATTGTAAAGAATGGTTGGGGATAATAAATCGGCAAATATCAAAGGAGGACCAGTTATCCCTTTTTATCTATTCCTGCACAATTATCCATGGTATAACTCAGAATTCGCTAGAGTGTGCTGTTGGTGTCGGCTAATTTCTTTACCTTGGCATTACAAATCGCTTTGATTCGAACTGATCATGTCTGTTGGTTGTCGTGTTGGTTGCTGCTCGTTGTCAACGCCAAACTGTAAACCGAGGTTTATGGACCCAGAATTTACAGGGGAGCCATATCTGGAAGAGGCCGAAATTCACAACAGCAAAAGCTGTTTCATTCAATGAAGATAGTGGGGATATCTTGCCTCGACGTGTTACTGCCCTTATTTCTACCAACATCGTAGTCCCCATATTAGCCCTCATCAATGCCTTTCTGACTTATGCTGCTTTTGATGCTGAGACTCTCGAGAGTCTCTGGCTAGGCCTGAAAGCCTGGTTGTTGCTAACAACTAAGGAGGAAGACAAAAAGACTGGAATTATTGTGTAATTGGGCTTCCTATGGGGATAAATGATAGCAGCACTGGGTGGCTGTAATGTTGTTTAGCCATTGTCAGTTACCAGAAATTCTAAATAAAGTCGATGAGATTAGTCTTTAAACACCTAATCTCTACGCCATCAACTTTCCAAGTCTTCCAGCTAGGGCTTTCTGGTTATTTCACCTATCAATATGTGTATTTTTGTTCAACTTTGAGGGTCAAGATCGGGACTATCAACTCTATTCGCTATCCTCATCTTCACTCTCAATTCCTTCATCATATTCCGAATCAGTTTCTACCATAACCAACATCCCAATCATCCATCAAGTATCGTAATCCATAGTTGTACTTAAAACGCAGCTCACTGTAGAAATGCTTCTCCAAAGAGTAGTTTTCATCCATCAGGCCATCAGGATCTGTGCAATGAGTATGCCTCTCCGTAGCAATACTGCTATCCTGGCAAATCACCCCTCTGTATGTCATCTCAGTCCAATGAGCTGTCCTGATAGATTCAAACTCTACGGAGAGGCCTTTGGGGCTTGGACCTCCAACATTTGGATGGTCTCGAATAGCATCGAATACATGCCGCCATTCGACGAAGAGCAGTCCTCTAGATTGTAGTAAGCCGCCAAGTTTTAGGTACCGCAGGTTTGGCATATGCTCCAGCCATGAGCTCATGACAGTGGGATTGAATTTCTCAAAAGAATGTTTAAAGCTTTTAGGGCTGGTAAAGACACAACTGGTAGCTGTGTAGGCCACTCCAAAAGACCACTTCCGTCGAGGATAAGGCTTTTGAGTGTTGTTCGAGCCTTGCCAACCAAGTCATGGACTATCTTGGAAGCATGTAACTCAATTTACTCCGGTTTAAGGCACGGTAGAGCATTAGAACACTCTCCCTGACCCGTCGCTTCTCATTGTGCGGGATATCCGGACTGAACTCTAGCTTCTCCAGGGCTGTGAAATCTAGATGATCCCACCCAGGCACCTTTGTGCAATCAGTGGTTCCCGTCATTGCATGGTTTATCGGAATCTGCGGTACGGCAATACCAGAAGCTGATAAACACGATATGACTGTCGAAAATAGCTGGTCGCCAGCAACAGCAGCGGCATATTGACAGCCATAGTCGACACTATTGTCTGCATGGTGATGGCGGCCAAGCTTATGGAATGTTCCTTCATCTACCTTCCTCCGGAAGGTGGCATAGTCGGCATGACTCAACTCATCGCACGGGAGGTTCAGAAGACGGACATCCCTTACGTTTCCGCCAAGAATCTTGAGAGTTTTCGTCCACAAGGTTCGAAGCTCACTTTTTGGGTCTTCGAGCAAGAACTGTGAGTCTCTTGCACGGCGTATATATGAGGCATAGGCACTAGCCAGCTGCGCCTTTGATGTCGGATATTCGCTTTCTGGTATAGTCGCAATCAAGATCTGCTCAAAAGTCTCGAAAGGAAGTTTCCAGCTTGGAGGATTAAGGAAGGTAACAACAGATACAAAGCTTGCAATACGTGACATGTCGCATTTTTGAAGGTTGAGCAATCCTTCACGTGTTGCCTTGAACTGGACGGTGTCAAATAAGAAAGCGTTAATGTCGTTCATGTTGGAAAATCGCCGATGTGTCAGTCTCAAGTTCTTGAGCTGGCGCCGAGTGCCTCTTCTCGGCATAATTAGTGCTACCGGTTTCATGTAATACGATGATCTGCACTCAAACAAACCTGTCAAGTTGCAAGTATGGGTCATTGACCAACTCAGTCACGATCTGGGCGACGATTTCAGTGGGTAGTTGAATGAAGATGCTGCGGTTGGCCATTTTTGTCTGTGCAAGCTGATGGGTTCACTGTAAAGAAGGACGATATGTTTGGGGTCGGATTGTGAGTAAAATCTTGGATGCATGTGTCAGTTTTTATAGAGGGGCGATGCGTGACTTACGGTAGCCAACTGGTTACAAGATTAACCTCGGAATCACGGGAAGGGCCACAAACAGGGATTTGTTAGGCAACACACCCAAATAGAGTGACCATTATCTGCTATATTACCGCGTCCATATCAAAAGGCGGTAACCTCTTCATTCTACTCGAACACCTTCTTCCTCGCCATTTGCCCTACGATACCCATTCTCCTCTCTCAAACGAACTTGACAACGGCCCTCATCACCATCACGAGCAACTGTAACCGTCTTTACCCATAGTTGAGACTTGGAAGATTGATGAGCCAAATCGCCTGTGCCGTCTGGTGGTTTGGATGCAAGAGCGAGAACGAACAGGTCTCCGAAATTGTCCCAGTCCGACCCTTGCCAGGGATCCTTAGATCGGATGATTTCGGCCAAGTGGGCCAAGACCATGAGGACGTGCAGAAGGAGGAAAGTAAATGCCAGTAGGATGCCGCGGCTACTACTAAATCGATAGGCATATGTGCGGTAGTAACGCGTGTAAAGTATCGCGTCCTTCCCTGTATTATCTGATTGTTGCGCATCAGAGAAATACTCGGGCCAGGAGACAATATTTCCCGCCTGAGCAATTGCGTCTGTTATATGGAGAACGAGCCTAAGTTCAAAACACCAAGATGTAGCACCGCCTTCACACCAATTCGCGATAGCTTTGAAAAATGATTTGTCGGAAAATGAAGCGATTCCTTCCATCCACTCATCATCCATATGTATGAGGTCCCTGGATGCGTCCGCAGTGACTTCAGATATAGGTCTTTCCAACTCAAACAATGAGTTGTATGATAAGGGTGACTCAATCCATGTGTCGGCGTCAGACCAACTGGCAAATATCACACAAAGCGTGTATTCGGGGCCCCAATCCTCTATCGTCAGAAATAGGATGTCGGCACTTATTGGCAATTCTTTGCTCTTCTGAAGGTTGGGATATCGGTAATCAGCAGCTTTGTAATAACTCAAGTCTGCGAGAGCCGTGGAGCTATTTGTCCTCAGCCGCACAGTTTTGTTCAGCGATGAGAAAAAGAACTTGACGGTATCATCACCCATCGCATAGCTATAGTTGCATCCAACACTGACGAGGGGCTGTTTCCAAGTCATGCCACTCCCGGAACCCAGGGCCTGTCGATGAGAGGTGGTGAGCCATGGTACAGCATAACTATTGCCGAAGGCATTCATGGACGCGTTTGATAGACCCAAGGTCACAAATGACAGTGGGCGTGTCCCAGAGGTCATTACTACCTCATTCTTTATCGCAATAAGTGAGTTGATATCGTTATAGTTTGTATAAGTGCAGTTGGCGAACTCGGTTTTAGGCCCTTCTTCGGCAACGTTTGCAGTGATCAACATATCTCGAGGGTCAATAGAGTCGTCTATGTTGTTTCTCACAAATGGTCCAGACTCACCACCGAATCTCGTTCGGTATTTGACAGGCGGGATCCATTTCGTGACCGGCCTGTGGTCAGCTATATCCTCCTTGTCAAATGGGTTAAACATTTCGTCTTTCCACCAATCGAGGCGTGGAATCATAGCAATTGCGGACAACGGGCCGGCTCCCATGCAGAGAATTGACACAAATACAATCATGGCGCCTGTTGACAATTGGTATTTGGCACTGTTGCCATATCTAAATGTTGGAACCCATAACTGACGGCTAGCAAGGTAGCGAAGCGGTCCAGATAGGTAGAAGGCTGACGACAAGAAGCCAAGTGGAATGCCGATATCTTGACGATTGAGTCCATATGAGATTCGGTAGAGAAGAATATCTCCCAGGGACATCAGGATGGCTGCTTCATGCGTCTTGGCCGCAAATTGAAGACCGTTTAGTAACTCAGATGAGGGGTTATCCCAGCGAATCTTGGCAACGTAAAGGGATAGAAGTGTCAGTGTGATGGTGACGACTGGTAGATGCATCATTGAGAAGTGGCATAGAGCTAAGAATCTGGTGCTTCGGCAGGGAAAGAAATTGAGAAAGAAAGAGAGACAACCGCATGTCCAGATCCTGATTATTGGGGGAAGAAGATTCGTCTTTTTGAGGATTTCTTGTCTTTGAGTTGCTCAACAATGTGGGCTTCTGGGTGTGGGCTCGGGTGCGCAGGAGCAACAAATGGGCCGTCAACCTACTATGAATCAGAGAGTATTACAAACGCTGCGTAGAAGATTGCCTACCAACGGCACTGAAGAACCAGCTCCCGTATCAATGGTGTAAAGCGTCCCAAGGTCGTGGTCATCGTCGCCTTGCATGCTGGGCAGACTATCGTATTGCGCTGGTGCTCGTGTTGGCAATTAAGTTAAGATCTAACAATTAAACAAGAAGAGAAAGGAGAGAGGAGAGCATTAGTTATAGCGTTGGGTTGACAGATCTCACTTGCGCCTTTGGCGCATATTCCAGGCCATCTTGTCAATTGTATCTAATCAGGCTGCTGATACTTGAGCTCTAATTGGCCTCCCCCCCGAGAAAGGCCTGCGATAACAACGCTAGAAGCTGCACTTCCTGCAATATTGTTTCAGCCTCCTTGGGAGCTGAAAAATCAGGCTCTGCTCGTATTTTAATAGGTGCGTCGAGACAAACCGATAGAGAAATGCACCCGCTCTGGGGTCACACAGCCTCAGTAGCAGTGCGCATCTTGAACTAATAATAGTAGCCAGTAGTGACTATTCATAGGTACAAAAAAAGCCAACAATGTAGGGCTGCCTGTTCCCAAGTCGTTGTTTATTGGTTTCAAAGCGTTTAGTGTTGGATCAATCGGGAGATAATAAAACTTAACGGCGGCTAGTAGCCGCTATTGACTCGATTCAGTCTTAGAATCTGGCAAACACAACCAGGAAAACAATAAAATAGCGATGGACTAGGAAAGGAGTGCATCAATGGTTCGTGGCACAGTATAACCATACGCAGACGGGAGCTGACCTGAAGGATTGAGCGAACCCCCAATCTATTTATAGGATCCATAATGACTTTGACATCATATATGAGTAATCGACTATATCTAACAAGTACAAAAGATGGGGGAAGGAAAGAGTAAAGAAGTCTAGTATACCAATAAACGGAGAGACTATCCACTTATGCCCTGTCCTTAAAGGGAGCTATTAGAGAACATAAAAGCTCAGAAATACAAGGCATTCACTCCTAAGGCAACCAATAGCGACAGAAGGCCTCTCAGCTGGCCATGCCCAAGCCTGGGAGCCGCGTTACTCTCTGCTGGCGACGTGGCAGAAGGAACAGCAGTTGTTGTTGATGACGCCGTCTCAGTACTCTCAGGGGTTGAAGTGGTCTCAGCTGCACTTTTGACATTGCTCGGAGTTTGCGCGGAATCCAACCAAGGCTGCGCCGTTGTGGCTGGGTGCGGTAGAATAGTCGACGCCTTTTTCTCAACCAGAACTGACTTGGGGCATAGCTCGTCCATACGCTCACGCTGGGTTATGATCCAGCTGTTCGCGGGACTGTAATGGCTGAGATCGAATCCCCAGAGACGTCGGACGTAACAAGGCTCGCAGAGGTACTTGGCAGGAAGCTCTTCATCCTCATCTAGGTCCGGGAACGAATCGATGATAGCTGGGAGGAAGTTAGCATTAGGCAATTGTGAAGATTTGTTTACGAACCGTTGCAGTATTTTCCGGTCTTGGCATCCTTGTCGCAGATCTGTCTTCGACCCTCCACCATATTGCCCGCACGATATCCCTCTGGCTCGCAGTATTTGGCAAAGGATGCGGTCCACTGTAGCAGGGAGTCGCCGCACTTCTTAGCACAGATACTATCCGTGATTTTGAAATCGTCCCCCTCCTCAATCGAACCCTGCCATCCGGTACTTCCCGCGTCGTCAAGACTCGCATCGCAGTCGATGTCCGTCAGCATGACCTTTGCGCAAGCCCCGGGTAAGCCGTACTCCTTCACCATCCGATTTACGGCGTACTCTTCATAAGCAAGAAAAGCACTCGCGCTCCAAAGGAGGTGAGTAGTAAGAAAGATCGTGGAGAACTTCATTGTATAATTGCTCAGTGACCCGACAACTGAAAGAGTGAAATTGGAGGGACTGGAAAGGAACGAATGGAACAATGGCTGTCGAAGCACCTCCCAGCAAAGAGCGGCTTCGTCTGCTTTATGAACAGGCAGAATGAGGGCCCGTGATGGTGACCGCGGCAGAATCATGTGTCACTGGCATTGTTAAAATGGGCCTGCCAATAGGACCTCTGGAAATAAAATTGTAACCTTGGGGCCAAGGACGCCAAGTCGGCTGAACACCAGTGCAACCGAGCTGAATCCTTGTCTAGCGCTTCTCACGACCCTTTTTTGATGTAACAAGCTGTTGGTTGTTGGTTGCAAAAACCAAAAGTACCAGCACATTTGTCAAATTTGAGCGTGCTGTGGATATTTCTTTGACAGTACACCGAGTCAGGAAGTGTTTCTGATTGATGCTTGTTAGGCAGCGATGCCATACGAGAATCCAACTGCTGGAACAGGCCGAACTCTTACTGATTTAAACTTAACCGTACCTCTACCCCACAGCATTAATACTCCGGCCGGCTACGCTAAGCCATCTGCACCTTACTCATCTCAACGCGGTAGCAGTTGACTGAGCATATCATGAGGCCAGACTAGCCAGTAAGTCGGGATGAGCAGGGTCCTGAGCTAGTAATTGATTGCTAGTAGCTATAAACTCATAGTGTACTCAAAGCGGAATTAAAACGTGCAATAATTATAATTCAACATGTCTTTACTTCAGAGAAAAGCTCAGTTACAACAGCTATACAACTAAAACAGTCAACTGTAGGCACAAAGCAAAGGGTTGGTGGAGGGTTCATAAATAGCTTTTAAGAGCTGTCGTCACTTTTCACACGCCAGAAGCTACATAGGTATACCCAGACAAATCTGACGTAAACCAATAGACTTCAACTGCTTCCCTAATGGCTTGGGCATGTCTAGGTCTGGAGCAGTCTGAATTGCTGGAAAGTGGAGTATGTGGCTGTCCCCGACATGCAGGTAAACATGACTCTAGCCGTTTCTCCGGAGACTTCGCTGTGTTTAGTTTATCGTCAAGATGTTACTGGTTGATGAAGTTGTCATTGTGGCTTGCATGTTTGGAATGCCAGATGCGGGGGCTACCTCTTAGATCCATGGTACAAAGCTGTCCAGATGGCTGGATCATCTCCTTCTCTTCCCCGCCTAGCCCGCTCCCTAGATCATTCTTTGACAGTCAAATTGAACCACTTTCGAGACATACCAGTGTTTCACGTATGTCCCGCACCCAAAACTACGATCACTTTTCTCCAGTCCTCAACTTGTTCAAAATACATAATCGCAATGCCATCCGGGTCTCCCACTATCATCCACGTGAAGAGAAGCAGTGAAAGGAGTACGGGAGTTAATTTATCCGATGACGGCAATAGCACTACTACCGGTCGGTATGTCTTTGTTTTGCGCTTAGTATTACCAACAATTATAGGCAACCCAAAGAATGTTGATAAATGAATTATACACCAAGGACTAGTCACTACCTACTGCAGCTTAAAGTATACCCTAAAATACAAGACATACATTATCTCGAAACGAATGGTGGTCAAACTATGAAGAAGGGAATGATGCAACTGGACTGAGTACGTGGCCTTGGTGTTACATGCGCCTCGCCATATGGCTTGCGCTATTTTTTGTCAGATGGGAGTAAAGACGGAAATTCTTAGAGGTGCTAAAACCCTAAAGTTCAGCCTCTACATTCCACCTACCAGTATCACGAACGATCACGCACATGTCCCCCTTCCCACTCAGCCACTATCACCTCCCTGGCGGCCTAGGCCACAGTCAACGAGTCATAATAGAAAGGATCGCTAGGCCATAACCCTACCCTGCCTGGTCCTGCTATATTCTAAGCTTGCGGGGTAATTGATGTCCATATGTGAATTATAGGTGATGCCATACGCAGAGAGCTATACATAGACGTCAAGAATGTTCAGCAGCGGAAAAGCGCAGAAGCTTTTACCATAGTTTGACAGCATTAAACTGTAATGATTAACCTTTGAAAGAAACACTATGTCTTCTTCTAATGTTTTCAGTTCAAACTAGTCGAAATACCAATGTAGATTCCCTAGGTGATCGCGCCATTAAGCGATAAGGATCTGGCTTAGATATTGATAACAGGGAATAAACACGTATTAAGGCGCAGAGATATATATGGGTTGCTTGCTCTCTGTAGCCTTTGAGAGTTCGAGCTTAGGTATGTGTTGAAATAGATAATGTTGGGTAAGCTGGTAGAGATCATTTCTGCGGTTGCTCGGCCATCAAGGTTTGTTCAACCGCCACATATCATATTGGTGGCTTTGTATCCAAGCTGAAAAGGGCAATTCAAACTACAAGCTATAGCGGCTACTATTTGGCTTCAAGCGACCAGTTGCTCTGATTTAATGCAACTCAAAATGCAACGAACGAAGACCGATGCATACTGCCTAGTAAGCGATAGGCTAGATGTCGTATAATACAAATCTCAGGAATCGAGACTCCTTTAAGCTTTGAACTAACATTTCTAACGATGTAGTAGCTTATAAGAGTACATTTACAGCGACATGTATTATACGTAGGCACATCACCCAGCCAGTCCGACTATATATAGGGCAGTATTTCTCTTCTTTCTCAAACTCAACAGCTCACTTTCCTCAACTCACTTTTATTCACATCACGGCTACTACATCATATCCTCCCCATCCATATACTCAAAATGCCTGCCCGCTCTACCAGTATTACCATTGAGAACCGCACTAGCCATGATTTTCACGACGGCTTTGGCTCTCTCGTGCACGGCGAATGGAACCAAAACGTTCCCGCCGCCATCCCCAAGGGGCAAAGCGCCGATATGGGCGCTGAGTCGGACGGCATCATGAGCGGGGATGAAGGCTGGGTTCACTTCAAGTCTGATGCTGGCGATCTAAAGTTCCACTTCGACAATCCCTATATTGGTAGTAATTCATACGATACTACTGGCCCCGACCGCTTCAATATCACCAGCAGCGGCGGAGATGGAGATGAGTGCCATATCACCTGGACTGTTACTGGTATGTGCCTATTTTACCTCATGATGGGAACCGCTAACTCCCTGACAGAAAAGGTTGGGCATGGACATAAGTAAGGCTTCGATTCACGGAAAGGCATGTTTGTATCGGTACAAAGCCTCAGATTCTTGAGACTTCTTGTCTTCATGTGTCGAATACTTTCGCCAGGTGGAGGGTTAACATGATACATAACACTTATTAGAAGATACTATATCAAACCCAATAATTGAACGTCATACAATCTACGCACTGCCATCCTGTTCATTCATTTTGAACTCTTGCCGATAATATATGTCGCTTATGGATGCCCATCACTATGGATAGTTAACACCGACAAACTGAAGTCTGCATGTCTCCTATCATGAAGGGACCTCACTCCGGCGTTTGCGGTCGGGATGCGACCCTGTTCCGGCTTAAGCACAACATAGCTCGCGCGGTTGGTCGATTTGGGTATTATCATTATAAAGGCAAACTCAACTAGTCAATTACTATTCGGTTCAGCCTTCTTTCTCGGCCATGATCTACCTTTTCAACATGCATAACTATTCAGGACATCACTGTGTTCAGCTACGATGCCAACTACCTATTTGGTGCATACTCCATGTTTCATGGCCGCTTTGCCAAGGGCCACAAGTCCCTCGTCATCAGAATCCGCTCCAATGACGGTTTTGGGGGTTAGGCTGAGACTGCACCTCTCTATAGTGACTATCTACCAAGCTCATTCACCGGCGAGCTGGCAGCCATATAACAGCTCGCTCCTCAACTCTTGGGTCACCTGCAGTGATCGACCATGTTATGGATCGTGCGATTATGGGCCCTTACGCAGCAAAGGCAGTCATCACTAGTAACTTCTATAACTATCTTGATAGAATGTATTATTCTGCCTTAAAAACCTTGTTTGTAGTCAATTTGTAAAGGTTTCGCTATAGAGAGGACTGATTTGAAGTTGATTGACTACTATAGAAACTAGCCATGGAACAAACCAGCATGCGCATCCTCGCCAAGCAGGTCTCCAGAAGACTGCCCAAGAATGGCAAGACGAAAGGAAAATAAAGTATCAACTCATAGCTCTAAAACTCTGGCTGACTCCCTCATCTAATCGCAGTTCACTGTATGTGCTGGGAACTTGTTAGGCTGAGAAGTAAGGCGTAGATGACCTTTCCAAGTTCCCCCATGAGAAAGTACGCAACAGCCAGTGATAGCTCCATGTTTGTGCTGCCAATCGGCGCAGTTCTTCACTGCAGCCAGGATAGTCTTCGTCTCGGCCGTAGTCTTGCAATCATGGCCCGTGCTGGTAGCCAAGTACGCATAACCCTCCACAACATGCCCATTGCCATCCGTGCCAATAGTCATAGAGCAACTATTGTGTTCAGCTTTACTCTTGATGATATCGGCGATGAACTGGTAGATTTGGAGACCGGCATTGGCTGCAATAATAACTGTGCCTCCAGCGCCGACGACGTTGGCCCACGCGGATACATCGATATGTCGGCGTTCTTGGAAGAGCGACACATAACTCGCATCAACGAGATCCATGGTGGCAGTCATATTGGAGTCGGGACCGTTCCACTCAGTGACTAGCGGATTGTAGCCGACGCGTTGGCCTTGTCGGTCATAAGTTGCAGAGCCAGGGACAGCAAGGCCAAATGCGAGGCAAGCAGACCAAGCTTTGCTTGGGTTGACCATACTCCTGATGAGAGGCGAATAAACACAGCAACGGCGTCCAGTAATAGTACAAGAAATATGATATGATGATCTTCCAACATAATAGCTAGAGAAAGCGTGCTGAAGGAAGGAAACAGAGTGAGAAATTAATTCAACAAAAGTGTAAAGGGCTCTTTTATAATACAGGAGTCTTGATAGCAGGCTGTTATCCTTTTCCAAGAGGCCTCGTGCGCTCGTATGTTAAGTTGAGAAACTATGGGATGTGAGAAAAATGCTGAAGCCTGTTGGTGTTGGTTGTCTGTTGGTCGTTCTGGTTGTTGGTCGTTCTGGTTGTTGGTCGTTAGCTTAGGTATAAGTAACCAGGGTTTTATGTGGATTGCCGGATAGCACGGAACACAGTTTCGCAATAAGCAAACATCTTAATTGCAAGTATTTACAGGATTTATCCCAAGGCCAATTTACGTCTTTCCAAAACAATTACTTATGCTTTATTAACTAATAGGTAGGCCAGTGCATTTACTTACTATCTTTTTTCAAGCTTAAAACAAACCTGACTATTAGCCGACATACCTAAACTAATAGCAATTCTTGCTCGGATCTATCCTATTAGTCTTTTTTAGTTAGTTTCCGTTTCTTCGCCTGATTTTGAGTTTATTTCGGAAAGAATGTGCCGGTTTGTGCAGCGAATCTTTTGGCGTTGCGCTTTGACCGGCAATACGGCACCATCCATCAATGCTGCGGGGAATAACATCAGTGCCATTTTCAAGTTAGAAAAGGCCTCAGTAGCATTTCCTGGAGTTGGCGACCAACACCTCAAAGCTACTTCTTCGGTAATTACCAGTTGTAGGCAGGCAATGAGCTATCTCGGGGGTAATTGGTATGCTGCCCGGACTGTATTTTTGAGTGTTATTTCGAGTTAATAGACCTGGCATTTGATCCTCGGTTTTGGTAATGTATATTGCCACTTTCGAGTTAAAAGGCCTCAGTGGCAGTTCCCTATCCTCTGTTGGCCCACTGCTTCGGCGGTAACAGTCGATTCTGTGGTAAATAGCATCTCTTACTTATGTGTCCGTTCCTTATACTCTAACCAATCGTCCTTTCTAGGAAAAGGTATATTCTCAGGGACAGGAGCCTTTAGAAAAGCGCATAATGGCTCCCAACCATCACCTACCGCGTACTCTAGGAACTTTCTATCCTTGGCTGCTATTCTCACCTGCTCATTATGCCGTCGAAAAAGATCCAGGCCGTTCTTCTCAAAGTCATTACCCCAACAACACTTGCTATAAGTTCTAGCCATGACCGCCATGGGAGTTGTTTCGTCAATCACTCGATGATCAAGATAGTGCACGATGGTGTCTTTCATGCTCTTTGCCCATGCATCTTCCGGCCGCACTGTCAAGATGACGGCAGCTTCGGGAAAGGCGGCGAGTAGTTCGTCGACGAAGATGGCCGCAGGGTAGTCAGAGACGCCTTTGTAATTTGACAGGATTGTGAGAAGATCACTCGGAGGCTGTGGCGAACCATCTGTACTGAACTTTTCGTATATAAGGGCTGTCCAGAGATCTGCGTGGTTATTCTTGCCCACTTCTCGCATGTGATAGATTGGGGAGATGCCGAGTATTGCCAGTGCATCAGCAAGGGCTATGGTGACATAGTTGTTAAATAAGTGGCAGGCAGAACACTAAGCGCTTGGGGGAGGCTTACACTGTGTACCCGTCCGAGGCAGCCCAAGAATTAAGACTTGCATCCTATCAAGCCGTTGTATAATGATACGTTTGCAGATTTGGCAGCTATAAGTTTATAGAAAATCCCAAGGATCGGCGCGCTCCCATTCTTTAAGTAGCAGCAACTCGCTTTTTCCCGACCTTCCCCTTCAAATCAAGGCTACGTTTTATTGAGAACGATGCGATAAGGGCCTTATATAAAAAAATCCCTCAAGCACTGGGTAGCGTCAGTAAATGCAAGCTAGCCTATTTTCAGCTATCGATAATCGAGCTAACATGTCGAACGCCACTGACAAAACACACTGTGATACTTACAGTCGGATTACGCGGCAACAGCCGAAGACTATCTTCTAGACCCGACCGTGGACTACGTCATCGCATCTCTGCTTACGGCTTTCTGCACACTGCTCTTTTATCAGCAAAACCCCGCCTATATGCATCGGGGCCACGCAGTCAACTGTGCTCATACACTTGGTTTATATTAGGAACTCGCGACAAGTCACTGTAACGAGGAGAGAACTAATTCTGGATGAGCATATGTATCATAGACTTACCGTATGCTCTATTCTAGGAAGAGCGTCGGGCGTTAACAACAGTTTACCCAAGCCGTATGTAGCAAGCCCTGGAGGAGATGTCAGTGGCTGCCATCGAGGGGTCTCGGATACAGGAAAGCATATGAAGCTACAGAGGTCATTGAAGAGGCTTCGTAGAAGGTGCACGCCGGCGGTTCAAACAATGTCAGAGATGCAGAGACCTTCCTACAGCGCTTGAATACTTGGAGGTCAACCTTGAAGTATTTTGGAAATTACAAAGACGACAGCCTGAAGTCTGGCTGGCTCGCCATTGCTAAGTAACTTTCATGCTTCGACTATCATGGTGTTCTGCTGATAAAAAGGCCATACCTTATTGCTTTCTCCAACCAAGACACCACATCGACGATTAGTCCTGCGCAAGATGCCACAGCTGATGCAAGTTTCGATCGCAACTTGCATTAGTCTGTATAGACGCGGCGATAGACATAATATGTATTGTTCATGATAGATGGAAAACTGACACCCTGCTGTTAAACATGTGCTTCACCAAGCAAGTCACTCTCACTCTGGGCAACTTTATTTACTTCGTTTCCAAAAAGAGCTTGGGTATTCAGCCGGCCTGGTCTTCGGGTTTTCCATGTTACTCCTACCCATAGCGATCCCTGCAGCGAAACGGACTATGGGCCGAGGTGATAGATTGCTGCACGCCCAATGTGATACCAGTCCATACGCGCGACAATATCACCGCGTCATTCTTGACGTTGTTCGCAAGTTGAAAAAAAATAGCTCCACGTCTGCGGTTCAGTAACAGCTATACGTCGTGCGGCTCTCACTCTCTTCAGAAACAATCCCCTCGTGTTGAAAGCTTCTGGCTTTAATACTACGCAGAGCAATGCACTGAATTACTGATATTATGATGTTTGGTAGACTAGTGAAATAAATAAAAAAAATAGAATATAACCACAAGCATAAATACAAAACAGCCACTGTGGTAGTCATACTAGTAAGTGATGAAAGGAGGCATGTTTTAATGTTACAGGGTATTCTGTTGTTATCATGATAAGGATAAGCTCTTATCAATAAACCTGGAGAAGCATGTCATTTCACCCACCATCACGTCGCGATCGGCAGTCAACCCGAAGCTATAATGCCGCTGTAAATGGAGTTCTCCAAATTTCAATAATAAAGATAGAAATATTACAAGCATTTTGACGGGAAAACAAGATGAAGCGAGTTCAAAATAGATCTCTCCGCCCAATACTGGAGAGTGATATAAATAGAAGGCTTGGCGGAGAAAAGGAGAATTCCTGCTTTGTCATTCCCAGCCTTAAAATAACAGCCAAGGCCCCATCGCGGGCAGGGCTCACCAAATGATTAGCGGAAAATATTTGGCTCCGATTTTATCTATACGAGGTTTTGCCCCGCGACCTGGAAAGTTCTGGGCCCAACTCTCCTGGCCCATTTACGAGAAAATGCACTTCTCTCTGCAATAAGCTTTGTAAGTGAAAACTCTATCGAATTGAAACTTCAGTATCGAGATGACAGAGGTTAAAATACGCAAGGTCAAATTTGCACGGAACAATGCAGATGTCAAGAAAAATATTACCAAACTGAGAAGTCCGCTGAAACTGTAAGCGTTTCTAAAATTATCCGAATCCTGGCTGGAGCCAAAGTCCCAAGAATTGAATTGGGACGAAAAGGGGGGAACGAGCCAGTTAAGCCTCAAGGCGCTATGTAACGGTCTCTCCGAAGCATAAAAACGCATGTTATCAAAGCGCTAAGCGTAACCCGGACATTCCGGCCGTCAGCCAAAACGAGAGACAAGAATACGTGTACAGATACGAAGACTGTGAGGCAAAGCCATGTTGGCAGCAACGTTGCTTCTGTAGAAACTATTTAAACACGCAGCCAGCCACAAGTTTCTGTTTGCGGCTTTGGATCATGAGTTATTGGGGAAGGACTGCGTAGGAGGGAGCCATACCCGCTTTGGTCATCAATCTGACGTTAGCTATCCGTATGTGGCGCTAGTACCTGACTATAAGCAGGGATAAGCCCCGTAGACTAGCAAAGCCCCGGCAGTTCTATGACAATGTCCGTCACGAACTTCATACAAAAAGGACAGCACCGCTTCAAAATATACTACCTTCTCTGTCATCCTATCTTTTAACTCGTGGTGACGTTGCACGACCTCTGACACCCTGCTCCTTGTGTCATTTTCTTCCCCAGACTACGATACCCAGACCATCCTACTCTACCAATATTTCCCCGAAACACCGCCATAATGCCAGGCCGCACGTCCCCAACACCCAGCGTCATGACACAAGAAGCCTTCCGAAAGCGAAAAGAGGAACAGAACAGCGAAGACGACGAAGAGAACATCAACTACGATTCCGACGACGATAGCAAGCCAAAGAAGCAAAATGATCAGAGACAACGTCAAGAAGCTCACCTCGCTGGGTACCGAAAACAAATGATGAAGACGACCGAGGGACCCCCATCAATAGAACACTCTCGCATTCCCTCTATACAAGGCCCATGGATGAAAATCCCAGATGACGATAGCGACGACGATGTCCCGCTGGCGATGCTGCAGGCTCGAAGTCAACGCGATCGCATGTCTCGCTTGTCAGGCGTTCGCTCGAACCCCAATCTCCGAGCTTCCGCGCAACAACACATGATGAGACCTGGTTCGGCGCAGGGAAAACCCGGCAACGGCTCACATCTCCGCTTACCATCCTTCGCAACAAATCTCCCTCAAGATCCTTTCCAAGACCCGTTTCAAGACCCCTTCCAGACGAAGAAGCCCATGTTTACGGGCGGTTTAATCAGTGTTATCGCGAACGAGGAGCGCGCTAAGGCTTCGCGGCGGGGAACGCCGAGTGCTAGCTTTCAAGCACCGCAGAACCCGTTTGCTTTGACGAGTGCATCGCCATACATGCCCTCGCCGTATGGCGCGCCCATGCCGCAGCAATTATCCAGGCCGCAAACGCCTTCTGGGCAAATACATCAGCAGATACCACAGGGCATTCAGGATCAAATGCAGTTCATACAGACGATGACGTTTGGCGCACAGCATCAGTCTAATAATTCGTTGGGTAGCATTCCGCAGCGGCCGGGAACGAGTGGGAGCGCTGCTCCGGCGGTGAAGCCTGCGCTGCCGGCTTACGGAGGATATGCGCAGAGTATTCCGCCGGCGGAGAGGAGTAATGTCGGGTTGCCTAGTCGATACAGGGCTGTGTCGAAGCAGAAGGCGTAATGAAAAGGAATAGAATGATAGACTGGGGGAAGCGATATGATACCTGACGCGGAGATAATGTGATTCGGAGACTGTACTCAATATTTTATTTGTCCACTGGGTATTTGGAGTTCAAAATGCATGATTAGACTACACGGCCTATATAATATATTTCTTTCTATGGACTATTACGATCTGTATCACATCCGTAACCCATAGTATTTGTGGTAAGACAAAATCTAGGTTGCGATTGGCCGCTTAGCGCACCTCGAGAATGATGAATCTCATGTTGTTTTAGTAGAGGTAAGCCACTTACCGACCATTTCCCTTCCATTGTCCCATTTTCGAATAAATAACCCGCTCCTAATCTACCGGCGAAACAGTAAGCATGAGCCTTCTCCCGCACGGAGCTATATTGAACCGATCCCCCATCTTCATCTCTCAATCCTTCATTTCGTCCGCAACTCGAAACCTCAAACTGGAGCGCATGACCTCGCTTACAGCCCAGTACAGTTCCTGCCACACAAGATTCTGCCTGATACAATTTCTCTTATCAAGACTAAACGGTGTAAGAGCAGATCTCATCTCGGGAGATTCGTCAAGCCACCGCTCAGGTATGAAGCTGTCTGGGTCCGGAAGGACTGATGGGTCGTGGTGGTGAAGCCAATTTTGCATTCCGATAACGATTCAAGGCGGTAGAGTGTACTGGACGAGCGTCAGAGGCTCAGTGAGTAGCTGGGGTATGGTGGAGATGATTGTTGGATGAGTGCGGAAGGTCTCTTTGATGATAGCATTGATGCATGTGTTGTTTCTGATGGCCACGATGCCATCCTCGGGTATTGCCAGTACTTCTGTGCGCAGGCGGTCCTGAATAGCCGTGTTCTCTGGCTTCGAGAGCTCGTACAGCAAGTATGTCAGTGTCAACGATGTAGTACAAGAGCCAGCAAACACATAGCCCATAGCTTCCTCAACAAGCTCTTCATGGGTAAGTTTGCGCCCCAGGTATCCATCTACGCCAGTAGCCAACGGCGTCAGCAAATACTTCTCATCAGAAGCACTCTTCCCGAGAAAATGATCGACCATCTCATAAGACTTCTCCCGCCAGTCATCTCGTTTACGGTATGGGTCACCAATTGCACCTGGCAACTTGGTGCCGATATCGAGCCTGGCTACAAAAGGAAGAACTCCGTCAAAGAGCAATGTAAGAGCGCTTCCGTCCATTGCTTGGAGCAGTTTGAGAGTAGCTGCGCCATTGATGTCGTTGGAGAAGTCTTTTACAAAATCGGCTTGGGATATCACCTCAAGACTGAAGAGACCGCATAGTGTGTAGGCATCGACGGGAGATGATGCGCCGCTCCTGAGCCGTTGCACGAGACGTTGGGCATTGCTTTTTATCAAGGGGTCTAGCAGCGTAACGGACTGCAGTGAGTATGGAGGACTGCTCATTTTTCTTTGTGCAACATGTTGTTGGACATTTCTGTTATATCAAGTCAGACATCAGGCTCTACCAGGTGAGGGCTAGGGAGAACGTTCGATGAGGTCACAGAAAGGAAACCATCATCTGGAAAATGTTGTCTTTACCCACAAAGGTAGCGCTTCACAAAAGTCTGGGTTTTTAATAACTCCCTTGGTAGAGGATGGCCCGGGGACATGTCGAAGTGGACTGAACAGCAAACGATTGATGATATGCAAAGCTATCGATTGGAAGTGATACTAGCTGAGATACGGTAACTGACTTTAAATGATAAATAAAGCAGGCATAGCGATAGTGAGAGCACTGCGAGGAGAGCTTCTCGAGAGAAGTCCGCCGTGTTATCTAACAAGCCGGCCATGCCGATGGATAGGAAGATAATAAGTAAGACAGTAGAGGCTGCTACTGATCTTGAAGGCTAGGCTATCGATGTATATAGTTGGTCTTCAACTACCAAGTAAGCAAAGATATTTATAATTCAGCAGGGCTCTTCATCCTCTTAAATAGTAGGAAAGCCAGAGTTCTTTGCGGGGCTAAAAACAAACTATGACCCATTGGCTACTCGGCCCCTCATGGCCATGAAGCAATCGGGATGTGGTGTCCTACCCGCACAATTGAGACAGCTATCCTCGACCGAGGCATCCTCAAGTTCCTGTGCTCCAGTTCTCTCCTGTAACTTCTCAACTTTTAGTAGATGTCTTTCATACTACATAATCATGCATTTTTAACGCTATCTAGGATAAAATCCTCCATAGAACAAGCATCGAGACAAGCGGCAGACCACGGTGATAGACAATGCCGCCGTCAACTTGGTCACTTTTAGTCTTCCCCGAATCTAGTGCTACCCCGCAATGCCAGCATTTAGTAAACGCCAGCTCAAGCTTACAGATATATTGACAACTAAGGCCTCTGCCTCATATTTCAATCGCGACGATGTTCAGCTTCATGTCTGCTCATCAGCTGAGGTGGGACCGCCTGCAGATACTCGGCTGAGACTGATCTGGAATCTTGACGTTGCATCGACACTCTTAGCAGAAATTCCTTCACCATGCCCGGACTGATTATTCACCCGTTCCGTGCAAGGATCTGAGAGGGGTCGCAGTGTGTCAGATTCATGGCGCGATAAATAGGGCAAAAAGGAATAAAATATCGAAGCCAAAGACCGTATCTGTAGATCAGTAAAGTCGCCCAGTGTCTATTGACTCGCTTGACCATGTCCACACCTCCAATCTCGCAGCTATGCAAGAACTGCTCACTAGCTCTTGATATCGATTTGTTGCTGGACCATAACCCCATTAACAACAAGGGCTACCGCCCATACGATACGGATAAGGAGCTGTACCGATTTCAGGACACTTGGCCAGAACTACCAGGCTTGGCAGCTTCCGGGGAATCTGGCTGTGGATTATGCAAGTTGATTCGAGACACTTTTGCCTCACAGCCTCCTTCGACAGAGTACAAAGGGCCTATAACTGGCTTGGTGTCAAGGTCCGCCACATCGATTCAAGTGGAACCGAGGAAGGTTTTGGATTACACTGTCATGATACATGACGAGACGCGCTCGTATAAGGCACTCGAGTATGCACGGTTCTTGCCCTGTTCTGATGACGGTACGCACAAGTCTCTAGGAAGTGAGGTTGTACTAATAGTGGGCAGATAGCATGCCGTTTCTGCGCCCTCCTCTCACAAAGGTTCTGTCAGAAGAAACACTGAACTTCACAAAAAAGTCTATTGATCAGTGTGCATCGACTTGCCATCCATGGGAACCTTCTGGCTCTACTCCTGCGCGACTGATTGACATGGGCGAATACAAAGCGACAGGACGAATCAAGCTCATACAGACGAAGGGGCTGCCAAGAGTGAAATATGCAGCGCTTAGCTACTGCTGGGGAAATGCAGATGACGCAGCTTACCAACCAAAGACAAATTCCGTCAATTTATCAGAAAGACTCGGCGGATTTGGTATCGACGTCATGTCTCCCGTCGTTCGCGATGCTATCATGACTTGCGAGGCGCTGGGGATGCGTTATTTATGGGTCGATGCGCTCTGCATCCTACAGGGCAAAGCTGACATTGCGGACTGGGACGTTGAAAGCCAAAAGATGACCGACGTCTATCGTAACGCATACGTTACGCTTTGCCCCTCGTCTTCCAACAGCTGTCGAGAGGGTTTTCTCGACAAACGTCAGCGTCACCCTGGCATTTGGGTCAAAACCCCGATAACCTCAAATGCTGTGTTCCAGAACGAGAGTAGAGAATTTTCCATCATCCCCTACGAGATCAAGGAGATCTCAAACGCCCACGCGTTCACCTATGAGATCACAGATTCCAAGTGGTACAGCCGCGCCTGGGTATGGCAGGAAGTAAACTTTTCTGCTAGATTAGTTATCTTCTGCCCGACGTTTGTATTTTTCCGGTGTCCTGAAATGATGATTTGCGAGAATGGTGCGAGAAAGGAGACGACGTATGTGCAAAAAGGACTGGGAGAATTTCACAGTAAACTATGGCAAGATGCACAGCCGTATGCATTCTTCCGAACGTGCGTGGAAAATATCTCTGTCATGGATATCAGCTTCGAATCAGATCGCCTAGCAGCAATTGCAGGTGTCGCTAAACAAGTTTCCCAAGCGACAGGGAGTAAGTATGCTGCAGGTCTATGGGTAGAGGATATCTGCAAAGATTTGATATTTACAAGAAATATTAACAGTCAAAATAATCGTGACAAGGGCGGGCTGGAGAAGTACGCTGAGTCATTGCGGACCAGGCACTTGGCGATAGGACCGACGTGGTCTTGGCCAGGGCATAGAGGCGGAGTTTGTTGGGACTCGAACTTCTCGACAGTGAACCGCGAGACTCTAGAGCTTGACGGTGGAGATTGGGAATGTGAGTACACGTACCTCGACGTCACCACTGAAACGGTCGGAGATAATCCCTTTGGGCAAGTCAGCCGGGGCTCTTTGACCATCACGACCAAAATGGCATCGTTGGCGGAAATTGCAGCACTTCATGACGGAGACGATGGTGAGTTGATCAAGGAGATGTTGTTTACGCCGCAGTATAGAGGTCAAGTTGCTTGCGGGATCGAATGGAACTGGGACGTTGATAACGAGGAGACACCAGTTCATCTCGCAGACAAGATTCTGGTTGTTGCAATCTCTAGTTGCTTGTACGAACTACGCAGCGAAATCAGAAATTTGTACGGACTAATGGTGTATCCGGCGGAGAAAGAGGGCCAATATTACAGAGTAGGATCCTTTGAAGCACAAAGTGCAGCTGATGACGATGAAGATAACCATGAGGATACTGGTGTTCTTATAACGGAGGAATGGGAAGAGAAAAGCATTGTCATTATTTAGAATAGAACTTTATTACTTGTATGGTATAGAATATCACAGTTGTTGGAATGGTCAACCAGAGAGCTGCTACTGAGCGCCGAGGAACATATATCGTACACAGCCTGCATCGATGTATCCTCCAATACCGCCATTGTCACCTATAAGCCACTTTGTTAGTATACAATCAGTGAAACTTGGGCGAGAATACTTACAGCCTGCATAAGCCTTGACAAACAGATCTTTGCAAAGCGGGCCATCCTTTCCAAGCGGCGTATACGGATCCTGTGATTCCACAGTCGTCTTGCACCCCTCGACCCACGAAACCTCATAGTAGTAGAGATCGCTCTTCGTAGTTCCAGAGACTGGGCTGTCGGACTTCATCTCAACGGGCAGGTTGGCCTCGCAGTATGCATCTGCTAAAGACTTCACAGCGCCTGGGCTGACGTCTTTGTGATCACCGCCCCTGTTCTTGCAGAATACTGGGCCCAACTCCAGAGGTGTGATCTTCTCCTCTGGTGGTGCTGGAGCTTCGGTGGGCTTGGTCGAGACCCATGATGCGCAGTATGTGTTCTCAACGCATGCTTGGCCTCTGCCACCGCCGCCCTGAGCAAATTGCGTGCTAGTCGCTGTCTCGGCGCATGAGCTACCCTCGGGGGTGGAGATAGGCCCCGGAACGTCGGTTAGAGTTGGGAGACCAGTTAAGTGGAATGGCGGTGCTGTTGTCGACGTGGTAGGCATGGCGGTGTACTTGTAGGTACCGCATCCTACATCAATGGTACCCTCCAGAAAGCTGTTCTCAGAGTCAAAGCACTCGTCGCCAAAAGCGTACATCGAATCACCGCAGGGAATCTGGAAATCGCCCTTTGCACCGCTCCAGTCGTATTTGAACACCCAGCCCTCGCAGGACTCAGCTCGTTCACGAAGCATGTGTCTTCTCAGGTTGAGCGACGCACGCTTCTCCTGAGACCCGCTCTCAGCATCAGCGCCAGTGAGGTTCTTGCTCAGCTCATCGCCCTCATGGCCATTCACGTCGGCGCAGAACTTGGAGTAGATGGACATGAAGCAATCGCGAGGAACATCGTCGCTACTCTGTTGTCGGCATTGAACATCTGGATGTTGAGCGTCATTGATAGAGATGTTCTCATCGTCGAAGACCTGCTGGAAATATCGGGAGGTGTCTTCTTCAATGGCTTCCATTGTAGGGATGGCCTCGTTGTCGGCTGGTACTTCGCCGAAGAGGACGGACTCCTCGGGGAAGATACTGGTGGTGATGGTCGGGGTCTGTTTGGCGGGGCAGTCGATCGGGGCAGGGCATGTTAGGTAGACAGTACTAGAGGTTGTATGTTAGAAGTGATAATGAAAAGAGGTCTTGGACTGCAGACGTACCTGGTATATGTCTCGCTTTCGTAGTAGAAAGAAACGGTCTTTGTGCATGGTGTCGGATCCTTTTTCTCACAATCATCTGGTTCATTGGGATCTTGAGGATCTTGAGGGTCCTTTGGATCTTCGGGGTCTTGAGGATCGGGATTCTCAGGCTCCTTGGGGTCTGGGTTCTCGGGATCCTTAGGGTCATCGGGGTTCTTAGGATCGTCAGGGTTGTCAGGTTTCTTGGGGTCGTCGGGAGTACCAGGAACCTTGGGTACATCAGGGATCTTAGGGACATCTGGGACATCTGGAGGGTCTGGAGTGTTAGGTTCGTCGGGCTTCTTGGGATCATCAGGCTTCTCTGGGTCATCGGGTTTCTTAGGATCGTCAGGTTTGTTGGGAACTGGCACTGGCACCGGCACAGGAGCTGGATCTGTTGTCTTCGGATCCTCTGGCTCATCAGGCTTCTCAGTGGTGATTGGAGATGGTGGGTTCTCCGGCTCAGTTGTAATCTCTGGCTGTTGAGGCGCTGGTGCCGCTGTTGTCGTGGCTGGAGGGGGAGGGTTATTGGGTTCAACTGTTGTTTCTGGCTCAGGCGCAGGTACAGGCGTGTTTGGGCTCGCGGGCTGATTTGGCTGAGGATTGGGGATGATGGGTGGAGGGGGATTCCGGTCATCAGCTGGAATCTCTTGCTCTTGTCTTCCGACAAGAACTCTAGGATAGACTGGGTGAGTGAACACAGCTGCTCCAGAGGAGGTTTCTTGTTCAAGATGTGCACCAACTGCCGTAGCTCCTAGCCACAGTGCGGCAATGGCGCTGACCTTCCAAGGTAGCGCCATGATGGCGGTTGTATTGACAACGAAAAACAAGAATATGATGGACCTATAACGGCCTAAGGGATAGAGAGGTGAAGTGTTTGATGCCAAGTCAAGCCTAATATTATCTGACAGCTTGAGCTTTAGTATTATGATAAATAGAGCTCGGAACTGATTCCTTGGAAAATCCACTGGTGTTGTAGTAATTGGTGAATGGAATCTGCCTTTGCGTGAGCTAGACTGCCTCATCCAAATTTATCCAAGCTCAAGGCAGGGCAAACGAGTAAGCCGTAGGATCAGCACAGTCGGCGGAGCACTATACACCAATTGTGGCACTTACTTCGGAAATTCAACCCATTTTGGCATCTCAACTACAGTTAATACTCAATCTTTCTCACTACGGGAGTTTATCTTCCGCCCGCAGCGGGATTCCGTGCAGAAGGACCAGAATGCATGAGCTTGCTTACATATTAAAATTAAAAGTAAGCTTTTCTTCAACAGTGCTGGTGTTAGCGTCAAACGTTAGTTAAAAATAATCTGACGGAGCTTTTCGAGGCATTTCGAACAAACGGTCCAATCAGAGGCTACTGTGTCGATGGCAAGCCGTAAGAGGGCCAATCATGAACGAATATTGTGTCCGTAGGTTTGTAGGTCTGAGCCGCACAGCCTCGGCATAGCCCTACAGATCCATACCTATCTGTAACACTGGATCTGTTTACGGCAATTTCCGTCATTAGGACCGATACGAGAATCTGAGTGGGACGGTTTTTTTAGGTCAGAATGAGCGTTAATTGCAGTGACATTGAAGGATTATCTGTGCCTTTCTGCGAGGCTTAGACGGAATCATTGCTTAATACAGAATTCTTTTTACACCTTGTGATTTATCGACAAGCAACTTCCCTATCCAAGAAGCGTAGAGTAGTACATACCTTCTTTATTTGTTAATCCCGGGCACTGGAATAAAAACATTACTTTGAGGTCTTATATCTCTGGTACTGGCTGTTTCCTCTCTATCCTTTTTTGATACCCGCCATTACTTTCCACCACATTTACCCGGCCTCTTCAAATCTCGCCATGAAGGTCTTTTTGCCTATCGTGGCCCTCGCTGGGCTTGGCTTTGCTGCAGACATGAATGTCTGGGACCTCGATGACTCTTGCCAAACACCTGAACGTAAGGGTGCATTCGAAAAGGCATACAGTGATGCAGAGATCCTGGCAGTCAAGGCTCAAGAAGACCTTGAGAAGCTCAAAGGCGCGCGTCCAGACTTTGTCTCAAACATGCGAACCAATTGGGACCGCATTGCGAGGGCTGCAACCAACATGTTTGGCTTTGTGCCAAATAAAGATGGCCACGACCCTAATGAAGAGCATTACTCGAATGTCAGATGTAAGTCCATGCCGCCACAATAGATAGATCTACTTACTGATTGACTCTAGATGTTTATGATCGCATGGTCAAGACACTCCACAATGACGAGATGATTCCAGCCAACGGCTACGGCGGACTCAAGCCCCTTCTTCTCTGCGACGAAAGCAAATTCGTCTGGGTCGGAAGAGACGACAAAGACCCACACGACCCAGCAGGACGGCCCCTTTGCGAGTCGAGACCGAAAGAGATGGCAGGTTCAAAAGCCGGAGCCTGGGTCTACAAGAAACGATACTTGGTAAACGGCGTCAAGCAAGCCGACACAGGACTCTGTAGACCAGGCGTATTTGCCGTAACCCTCACCAGAAACGACTTTATCATCTTTTGTCCTCCGTCATTTCAAGACCCGGTGGCTAGTACGAAATCTGCTGTTGATGCTAAAGACAGCGTTCAGAAGGATGATGCGCTGGATACATACTCGGCTACTAGCCTTTCTAGAGTCATGGTTCACGAGCTTTCCCATTGGTTTGGGGGCGGCGGGAATGGTGGAACTGAGAACCGCAACGGTATGTTTATTGCGAACTGTAGCTTTCTAAGATGTTCAGATGCTAATATTTTACCTATGTAGTCCCTGATCAACAAGCAGTCGGAAAGGAGGGAGCATTGGTCTGGCAACAACCCGACGGCAAACGCACCACCGATGCGACTCTTAAGGACCTCAAGAGATATCTTACATGTAAGTTCTTCTCCGCATTTTATCTTCTATTTGGCTCTGGTGCAGATAATGATAGTTACTGACAATGATTACAACAGACAACTTTCTGTGGGTTTCCAACTTGGCGCGCTCTCACGAGGGGCCCAACGCAGGAAACTGTGGCCCGAGCAAAGCCACATTCACTGCTGAGTCTTATGCTCTGTTCGCATTAATGTCGTAAGTCTAGAAAGTCCAGGTTGAATCGTTGTATTCTGAGTTGCTGCTAATTGCTCATCTTCTAGGTACATGGATAACTGGGATTGGGCTAATGATGGGAAGGCAAAGGCGTTTGTCGATGAAATGATCCCATATCAGAGACTGCCTAACAGTAAGAAGGTTCGTTTGGGCTAGAAACTTATTTGCTTAGTCACTTCGTTGTTATTGCTGTTCATCTCTCTTGTAAAATACATTCATGTGATTACGAAAGAACACAGAATTTGCTATGGATGATGCAGCAAATCGATTGACGATTCAACTACTAACTTAACATTGTGAATAATGGCATTTGGTCTCTTTATCATTCAACAGTTTTTCGTCGAGGAATATAATGCATTGATTGTATTGCAGGTCTCGAAAGCTTGCATGGTGATCACTGCGCCAGCAGTTGCAACAAGGAAACCGTTGGAAGTCTGTGGAAGGTTGGCGTTGACGCATAGAGTATGTAGCTTTTTCTTTGCCACCTAAAATTCTTCTCCCTGTTTGTCTCCGTCTAGTTGCATATTGCGGGTTCTCGTGAAACCTATCCTTGAGCAGCTGTAAGCATATTGCACACCGCTCAAGCAGCCACCGACGCTTCTTTAACTAAAGGTCAAAGGAAGAAGACGAATTATCTGATGAGGCATCGATACGAGAACAATACCTGCAGCCATAGACTCATTTCTCTCGGCTGCCAGCGGCTTGGATTACATCCCGATGACGAGATGAAGCAAGACAGGCAAGACAACTTCACATGCTAAGGGAAAAATATCTCTGCTAGCGCCGCCAATACCCGAATAACCAGGTTATACCTTGTCAGTGGCGGCGGCAATCTACACCGCAATATGCATCGAGACTGAAAAGACAGATCTTCGGCTGCAAGATGGGACGGGACGGGCTTCACTCCGACCGCCCGACTACTCATTGTTAGGCAGCCCTTGTTGTCATAAATGACAGGCTACACAGGTACCAGGCAGATACGCCTCAAAGACGCATCTGCGGCCCCTTGTTTGTGCTGCATGTCTTATTACCCCGCCTCTCTGTTTGAATCTGAGAATGCGATGTAAAGGCCAGGAAACAGAAGAGTGCGACGACAATGCCTTTCGAGGTAATAGGTGGCGGTTCTACATTTTCCTGCAGACAGCTCATCAAGTCACCCCGTTTACGTAGCAGGTGTAGCATTGGCTTGTCGGAACAGAGAATAATAACGGCCAAGCCCGAATGACGTCGCTATTTTCTGTTCCCTGGAAGGCCGAGTACTGAGACACGGGATATTTCGTGGCGGGCTGAATCTCAGACATAAAAGAGGGGCTCGGACGGGGCCGCTGCTCCATTAGGTGAGACATACAGATCGTGCAACCAGGCACAGAAAAACATGTCATAAGTGAGATCTCCTCTAACCCCGCTTTCCCGTCGACGGGCTATCGGGAGAGAAACCGATCTGATTCCTGGCTCCGGCATAATCTTCCATATCGTTGTACGATTGTCTATGAGAGTTTTACCAAATAATGTAAAGGCAAAGGCAACTTTCTGGATGAGCAGTCCTGGGAACTGAATTCGTGGAAGAAGAGGGAAGCAGAGATAAGGTATACCAAGGTCTCTCCGGACTCATGGTCGCGATTGTGTGACCCCCGCCGATAGCCAGATGAGCATGCTGCCCAATGGGAAGAAGCAGATGATTTCTCTTCTCTCGGAGGACACTACGAGAGATTCAACTACCACTAGATCGTCGTCGTGCCGTGTCTCAGTTTGTTACAGGAATTCGATGTGCCGATGGACCGGGAGAGAAAGATTTATGCCGGTAGCCTGTAGGATGCGACCGATACGTGCAACTACATCATAGACAGTGACATGAGACACTCATGATGGAGATGATTGGGCTGGGGGAGGGGCCTTGGAGGTTTGTTGTGAGACAGGAAGGCAGTTGTATGCGTAGACCGATCTACAAAGGTACTCTCTTGCGGGTTTCCAAGGTCACCCGAAAGGTTCTCTGTCTATAAGAACCCCTCACCATCACTCATACTGACCACAAACTCCCAACTCAACTCATCTCATCTTCACCTAATCATCTCTTTCTCAAACAACTCCCCAACATCAATCACTCAAAATGGGTTACGGCACTCTCGAGAACGGCGACTGGCTCATGGTCGGCATGAGCATCTTCAGCAAAGACCGCTCCGTCGAGCTCCGCATGCAAGACGACGGCAAGCTCGCCATCTATCAGGGCAACCGCTGCACCTGGCAGAGCACCGCCCAGCAGATCGGCAACGCAAAGGGCGCCATCATGCAAGGCGACGGCAACTTCTGCATCTAGTAAGTCCACCACTTTCCGTACCAACCATTGCTAGCTGACATGCTGCAGTGACAAGAATGGCAAGGCTACTTGGCACACCGACACCGCTGCTCCCAGTGGTGACAACAAGACTTATGTCTCTGTCCAGGATGACGGAGAGCTTGTTCTGTACAAGAACGATGGTGCTACTGCCATCTGGTCTTCCAAGGGGGGCAAGAAGTAAATTGGCCGGCTGGCTCTGATAGCATGTGAGTTGGGATGTTGGCGGGTACAGTAAGGGATCTCTGGACCTAGACAAAATCTACCTGCCGAATGTTGCACCACTCAGAGTATTACTTGCCACCAATAAAGTTAAATTGGAGAGATCGCTTTGTCTCTTGCAGCATGTGCTATGTTATTGATCAAGACGAGCATGGCCCGATACCTCCTCTCCGGTCCTCTTACTCTTGGATCGAGGTCTGCTTCTCAGCACGACAATTCAACATCTATCTCACTAAACCTGTCCATTTTTGCTTGTTATAATTGATAAAGATTATGTACCAGATTATTCAGCAGGCTCTAGGAAATGCCCGACTAAACCTTGTGTAATTATAGTATACTAAATCAAATAGTGTTGTCTACCAACTTCGTGTCAGAAGTTAAGCCTCAAAAGTCTCAAGATGCTCCAACTTGCTCTGAGGCTGAAAACTCCTAAGCGCTGCAAACCCGCGTAAACCCAAGAGTGTCAATGTAAACCTGAATTCCATCGTACTCGCCGAAGCAGGTCAAGCCGAGCTGTACATCTGCCTGAGCAATAGTCTCGCCGGCGCTACTCCAGCTAACGCTCTCTGTCTTCCAGCCACCAACGCCGTCGTCTATGGGACCGGGGATGATCGTGCCTCCGACCTTGAGCTCAATGTTGCAAGTGTAGTCAGCAAATAGGCTGACACTGACAACTTTGTAGTAGTAGGAGAATTCGTAGTCGCCATTCAGATTGTGCAGAGTCTGCCTGACGTAGTAACTGGGCCCACCGTTGCTCATTACCGCGGACCTAATTAATCATGTGTCAGCACAGAAAAGGCGAAGATACGGAATGTGAATGAACGTACAGAACTGTAGTGCCAGACTGAGGCTGGTTTTGGATAATATAGAAATTGCCAGTCCATGGCGAAATACCACTGGGACTGTCATCGAAACCTGGGTTGAGAAACAACTGGGTTTCGACACAGGCAGCCGCTGCAGTAGTCGTGGTAGACTCTCCTTGGGTGGTAGTATCTGCCAAAGTTGTAGTGGTAGTGTCTGCTTCATGCGTAGTTGTAGTATCTACGAGGGCTGTAGTAGTGGTATCCACTGGAATTGTAGTGGTAGTATCGGCCGGGGTTACATCAGTAGTCGAAGCGATTGATGTAGCAGAAGTATCAGAAGCAAGCGTCGAGGTGGCCTCTGCAACACTGGTTCCGACGGTCGACGATGGGCGGCAGGGACCGGCTTCAGCGCCGAGGAGCAGCGTAGCAATAGCTGCTATGTTAACGAAGGAAAGGCGAACCATGACGATGTACGAAGGGTAGATGTTAAAACGAGTGGATACGACTGCGGATACTGCAGCGTGAGGCAAGAGAATGGAAATATCGAGAGGTTGCAGGATGCAAGTCTGAGTCAAAATTATTTAGTGCCAGACATCCCCTTTTTAATTTTACTTAGCTATCAACATTCAAACGTTAGGCCATGTTAGCGGCTGAGGTACGGGGCAAGATTGGCGCTAAACAACGGCTTAGCACAAGGCTATTGCCAATAGTTTATAGCGCTATTGAGAAAATGATCAAGTTAAGCGTAAAAGACTAACTAGCTTCGAAAAGAATATGCTTATAACGAATATCCAAGTCCTTGTAGGCTGCTTTTCTAAATCGGTTAATTCGCAAGGACGTGCGTAATACGGAGTACCAACTAACGCTTTAATTACCGGTTCCTAAGTGTATTTTGCTATAGACAAAACACTACCCTTCATCTGTATTATAATAGCTTAGTATGCGTATGAATGGGCTGTAATAGAAGCGTTTTAAAATTCAATGCAAGGGCGCTCTCTTCCTTTACAATCCATTGGGACAAGGATATCCCGGAGTAAGAGCCGAGTCATTGTCGAACCATGAATGCAGTCTATCGTATGATGCAAGTTGGGCTTCAGCTCTGTTCGAACGCCAAAACGCCACTATCACAGTCATCACATCAAAGAACATTTCAGAGAGCGGCCTTCCCCGCGATCTAGCCCCGATTGTCGAATCGCCCCGCTGTTTCTAAACAATGTTTCAGATCAGCTCTCGATATTCATTCCAATACGGTAATCTCTATGCGTTGGTGGAATGTGATAGTGGTTTGTGGACAGCTGAATGAATAGAAAAGTACGTATAGAGGTTTGGCGTCTGACATTACGGAATATTTAAGCAAGAGATCCGGCCAGCATTGAGCTGTCTGGTCAAAGAACTATAACATTATGAATCTGAAAATCCTCTTCATCGGCTCTTTGAGCCTCTTTGCTCATGCAGAGGGGGCAACGTCCCCCCCGACATTGAAGCTTCCTTGGGGATCATATCAGGCAAAGCTCATTGGATGGGAAAAACAGGTATGCCACGTACTGCGACCCAAAAAAAAAAAAAAGAAAGAATCCTCTAACAAATCCAAGATTTATCTGTTTGAGAACGTCCGCTTCGGGGCCAAACCGATCCGTTTCGGCGCTTCTGCTTTCCCGACAGAACCTAATGGCAAGGCCCCCGACAACACAGATTGTCTTCAAATCAACCCCCAAGTACTAGATACTGCACCTGGTGGCAAAACACCCCTAGGGGATCCCAATCAGGATCTTGGCCCAGACAAATCCCAGGCAGCTACGGCACCTGCGTGGAATGGAAATGAGGACTGCCTCTTCCTTGATGTCTATGTGCCGCGCTCAGTGTTCGACAACCCCAGCTCCAAGCCGCTGCCTGTTACTGTCTGGTTCTACGGAGGTGCATATGCGTTTGGTACCAAGAGAATGAAGAAATGGGATGTCAATAACGGACCCCTCTACAGTGGAAAGACGCTGATTGAAGCCACCGATTACAAAACCATCTTTGTTGCCGGAAACTATCGACTCGGAGCTTTCGGGTGGCTCGCCGGCTCTTACATGCAGAAACATGGCCTGCCGAATGCCGGTCTTTATGACCAGAACCTCCTACTACAATGGGTCCAGAAGTACATCGGCCAGGTCCATGGCGACAACACCACTGTCAGTGCTTGGGGAGAGTCGGCAGGCGGTGGATCCATTCTTCACCATCTAATTCGCAGCGACGGCAAGAAAGATCCTCTCTTCACACGTTTTGTCACGCAAAGCCCTGCCTTCGAGTGGGCGTGGGATAATTCGAAAGGTGGTCAGCTGGACCAAGTGTATCAGAACTTCTCAAAGTCACTTGGCTGCAATGACCCGGAAGATATCAGCTGCATTAGAGATCCTTCGATCCCGTTGGATAAGCTAGGTCTGGCGAACGTCAAGCTTTTCGAGACTGTCAAGCAGACGGGACTCTTCCCTATTGGACCATCGGTGGACGGTGCATGGATCAAGACGATACCTACTCTAGCGTTCGCTGAAGGTGACCACGTTTTGTATGCCCCTTCGAAGACGGAGCTAACATTAGGGAATAGGAAACTTCTGGCCTGGGATAAAATCCACGATTGTCTCTCACTGTGCAAACGACGCCGAGCGCTTTACTCCACCTGGTGTTGTTGATAATGCCACTTTCTATGGATTCTTGGAGAAATTCCTCCCGGGCGAGAACTTGACATTTGTGAGAGCCAAAATTGCAAACCACTATGACTGCGCGACGAAGTTCAAGGGAAATTACAGCCTTTGTCTGCGACATATCATTCGGGACGCATCCTTCACTTGCAATACCAGAGATCTCCTTGATGCATATCCAAAGCAGGCTTACGCGATGAACTACGGCTTTCCAAATGACGATTTGGCATATCATGCGTCTGATCTCATCCCACTGTTCGCCAATGCGAAGATCTTTGGACAGATCGCGGTGATGATCAAGGCTATACTTAAATGCTCGCTCTGGGATGCAAATATATGGGCTGGAAAGCTGCGCGACATGGTCAGAGTACGCTATCTGGGATACTTTGCCTCATTCGCGCTTCACGGTAGCACTGATAATGATGGGAAGGGAGATGCGGGTTGGCCAGTTGTTGATGGATCTGGAGAGCTATTTTCTAATGTCATGAAGCCTTCGGATGGTGGCTGGAAGCTCGGACAGGATAAGCAGAACTCTAAAGAGGATTGTGGTTTCTGGCGGACCATAGCGCGAGACCTCCAACTGGGTAGTGTGGGATGGACAACCGTCGAGTCTGACTTGGAGGTCGTGGTTCAAGAGGAACTTTAAGACGACAGCCGTCTCACTTAGCGTACCTGGTATGTTGAGCAGCTTATGGGGGCGTGTATCAAGCGATATGAACAGGCATGGAACTAGCACTGTAGCAACTCTTGTCCTAGAAATCTTTTCAAGGCTAGAGTGTTTTTTACAGGGCTGTTTATCACTTTTTCTTGCCTAGTGACTGATGCTCTAGCTCTGAATAGTCAAGCAGGTAAACGTGTCATTCGTGCAGGTATTTAGTGTAATTGATGGATGTGTCTCTCTATATTTACACTTAGCGCGTCTACTACCTACCGTCTTCTTCCCAAGAGTATTGCTTCTCTATAAAGTCAAGGTACTTAGTGTCGAAGGCCAAAAGGTAACGGATTACCGTATCGTGAGCAACATGAGCCGTGGCCAAAGCGTAAGTACTAAAAACCATCCGCTCAATTGGAGGTGAATTGTAGTTGATACTCAAGTGGAGCTTCGGTCACCATGTCTGGAATGACTGGGCCTCACTTTACTGCATGATATTGACAATTGAAAATTAGAAGTTAAAAATGCTGAAAACAATGCAGAAAGAATGAATTATCACATTAAATAACACCCCAATTCCTTATGCAACCTCACCTCCAGCACAGAATGCATATGCCCATTCACGCGACAGGAAGACCGCCGTTAGTCATCCGTGTTCTCCCGTTGTGTTCTTTGTCCTCTGTGTCAGCTGCCTAAAGCTCATTCTCACCTCTTTCAATCCCTTCAAGCCCTTTCTTTTCTTCAGCAACATAATCATGTCGCTCAAGCGGAAAGGGCAAAAAGCTTCTATCGACACTAGCAACATCGTCAAGCGCGATTTCTCTTATCTTGCGTAAAACCCTGATAGCGCCAACCGTCTATTATGGATTGATCCCGATAAAGGATATATCATTCTTGAGCGCTTTTATCCTTTAGCTAACCTAGTGACTGAATTCCTCGTTACCATCGCCGAGCCCTAATCTAGACCTACTTTTCTTTACGAATATAAGATTATACTGTATAGTCTCTATACTACTATTTCTATTAGTTTAAATGGGGAGGATATTATTAGTACTCTTAATAAATTTCTTAAAATAGAGCTTCTATAGACTATTAAAGAGTTTATTAGGTTATATACTAAGAGCTATAGAAAAGTTAAGCTAGTTCTAAAAAATAATAAATATTTCATTAAGAGTAGTAATATAGATATCCTTTAGACTTTACTTAAAGATAGTATTATTAGCCCTTTTCGATTGAATGGTTCTAGTGAAATTACTATAATATACGCTCCTGCACTAAGTGGCTTAGTTATTCCTGGAATAAAGAACGCTGTGGGGGTTTAGTAAGCAGGCCTCCTATAAAATGTAGACAAAGAGTCCGATCACATTGAAGCCGTGTTAAACGATAAGGAAAACGATAACGGTAAAGAAGAAGTCTATGCCTTTAAGATCCCCGATAATACGGTTAAAAGTGTCTAGAAGCAATATCTAGACCTATCCTACCCTATTCTCGAAGAGTATAATTTCCACTATAATAGCATTAATCCCGACTTGGATATCGATCTACACCTAAATACGTAAATCTAACTTTATTAAGAAAAGAGTCTTAATAAGATATTTAATAACAGTTACACTAAAAGCAGTATTATTATTCTCCCCTATAGTGCTAGTAAAACCCTTATCGGTATTATAGTAGTATACACTATTAGAAAAGGTATTATCATTCTCTGTATAAGCTCTGTTTCCACTATATAATAGTATAACAAGTTTCTCAAATAGTTAAATATCAGCCCTGAAAATATTACTACTTTTATATTAGATAGTAAGGAGAAATTCTCTAATAATACTGGTATTATTCTTATAATATATTTAATAGTAACGAATAGTTATAAGTGTATATATAACTTAAAGAAGATAATGGACTTTCTAGCAGGACAGGAATAGGGATTAGTGCTTCTTAATGAGGTATATATTATACCAGTAAATATATTTCAGTGTATTATATCGTCGATTAAAATACACTCTAAGCTCAGGCTTACAGCTATATTACTATACGAGGATAACAAGATCGATTATCTTAACTTTCTTATCAGGCTGAAATTATATAAAGTGAACTAGATAGAACTCTCATAATAGGGGCATATCACTAAGGTATAGTATATAGAGGTCTAGTATTCTATACCAACTATCTTCTATAAGCAATATCTATAGGTTTCATCTCAGATAAAGCAAATACTAACCACTATAAATCCCTCGAAATTCTAGGCTTATTAATTCCTCATCAACTATCATGAAGCATATAGTAATAAGATCATTATCTTCTCAGATAAGCTCTACTCTTTAAAACTCTATATATATAAGCTAAAGAGGTATCTTATCTACAGCAGGATAAGTTAAGAGGAGCGACTCAGGGTACTTAACCATTTCAGATATAACCTAGATATAAATACACTCTTCCTCTCTAAAATCGGCGATACATCGCTAGATCTCCTAGACGCAATATACCCCATCCAGATATCCTCACAATTCGGCTCACACCATCAAGAGGCACAGCACCTCGGCCATATCTTACAAGCAAAGCGACAAAACGACGAGGGTTTCAATACCTTCTTCTACTCGCTCATCTCTAAAGACACATCTAAGATACACTTTACATCAAAGCAGTAGGCCTTCCTCATTAATCAAGGCTACACGTTCAAGGTCATCACCAAGCTAGATAGTATTGAAAATACACCTAATCTCACATTTTCTACTACGACGGAACAACGCGAGTTGCTGCAGGGCACGTTAGTTGACAACGAAACGGCGGTTAATGATGAATTTGCCGCGGATGATCTCTGGGGCGGGAATAGAAAGGAGAGCTACGGGAGCGGGACGAAGGGTAAGGCGAAACGAGTGGCGGGTTATCTCGACCAACTTAGTGGTGTGCAGGATATGGCCTACATTGAACGGAATACATCTGCCAACAAGGGTCTGAAGAGAAAAAAGGGCGAAAAGAGCGAGTTCTTCAAGAAAATGGATAAAGAGAATAAGCGACGGAAGAACAAGTGATATCTCTCTTATCTGAAACTTAGGACGTTGATCCTAAATAGTATCAGGCTTCAGGTAAATTTGAATAAGTGTGGGCTGAAAGTAGGATAAAATTATTACAGGATCTCCTAACTCTAACTAAGACTTTATGTCTTCTAGGGTCTGTATCTTAAATCTTATAACTCCCTAGGTCTAGTGTCTGGGTGTTGGGTATATAACATGTTAGACTCTATTCGCAATTGCTCTCAAACCAATGGTAATAGTAAGTTAGCAGGTCAAGCTTAGACGTATTTGTGTTAAACCTTCTACAAGTTGTTAAAGAACTGATATATATTTTTGGCAAGTCCTTGGTTGGAACAATGAGAAGATGTTCACAAGAACCACTTTCTTTATTTGACTCTTGTTTGCTTGTGAGTCGTCGCTCTTTGTGGCATTATTCTATTCTTAAGTTCTACCTTTGTCTATGGTCTTTGTGGGTGGTATCTTCTAGTACCAATGTTGAACAAGGGAATCAGAGATTGAATGATACCTGCAGAGAGCGTCCATAGAGAATATTAGATTATAACTATGCATTGATCCCCCGATCATACTGTGATAACTACTCAACAACTGTTTTCTAAATATCATCATTGACTTTTATTACTCATAACAGCTATAAACGTATGTCCAACCCTTTGCCTTTGTATCCTAGTTCTCGCTTGTGCCATTGGAGCTAACCCTTCTCGTATAGATGCCTACCGTTTTCGATCTCAGGCAAATATGTGCCAGCCTCGAGGCTCTTGGATGCCCTCAGCGTAAGTTGTAAATCTGCCTCTTCCTCATTCCCCGGCTTACTAACTATTCGCTAGATAACTAGAATATTATCCTTCAGACTAAGGCGTACAGCGATCCCAACAAGGTACTCACTGGACCTGACCTCTTCGTTTACATGGAGAAGAAAGCGCTGTTGACCTTAATTAAAAACTACTAGGGCAGGTTCACTTCATTGTCAGGTGGTCCTAGTATTTCTATCACTTTTGGTTATGGCTCGGAGGATTATTGTATAGAATTGGTTCCATAGGCTAGACTTGATATGCATAAAAGTGCTTTAATATCCTAGAATACCACCATATTCCCATTATGTGTTTATGCGCACAAAGACTCCATCACCGCTTTGGTACAGAAGTTTTGCTCGACAGCGCCGAGATCGACTCCACAGGCCTTCTAAGCCTTTATCTGAAAGGCTAAATTTATGGGCACCTCAAGCCATTTTACCATAGCCGCCATATTCTTATCGTCGGCATTCTTCTGCAGTCCCTCCCTTGCAAAGTCCAAAGGTGAGACTCCTTTCTTATTCTTCTTCCTTGCGTCAGCACCATGCTTCACCAGTCACTCTACCGCCCCAACTCTCTTCTTCATCACAGCGTGAAGTAATGCCGTAGTTCCATCACTGTCGCCGGCGTCAATTTGGGCCCCGTCGCTGACCAAGTAGTCCATGACACCCGTTTGTTGACTCTGTGCAGCCATGATCAGAGGCGTGACGCCATTGGTACCGATCCTGTTGATGTTTAAGTGTCTTTCTTCGAGGAGGTATTTAATAATGTTAATCTGTCCTCGCTCGCAAGCGATGATGAGAGCTTCCCAACCGGGAACACCCTCTATAGCGTCATTATCGCAGCCCTTTTCAAGCTGATATCGAACAACATCAATGTGCCCTTTTCCAGCAGCCATTGTGATTGGTGTTCCTCCAGTACCAAGGAATACCGGTCTTGTCGCACAGATGTTAGCCTTTGCACCTCTCTCCAGAAGTAGCTTAACAACATCGAGGTAGCCGCCGCATGCTGCCCAGTTGATAGCACTTCCGTCACCAGGAAGCACGCCGAAACCAACATCCATACGAATATCGAGATCAGCACCCCGTCGGATAAGGACGCGGACGGTATCCAAATGCCCGTTGTATGCCGCATATCCGAGGCCTGTCCAGCCGCCATGTTTCCCATCGATGGGAACATCTTGATCGAGTAGCTCAATTACTTTGATCGAGTCGTTCGTTTTCGCAGCTGCGACTAGGCCTTCCACCGTGATTGGGATCTTCTTCGCTTCAACACGTTTGTGACTTGGGTTACGCGGGAGATGTTTGTTAGAGAAGCAATGTTGGCAGAATCGCTCACCGCAGGAGCATCGGACATCGCCTGGCTTTTCTTCACATTTCGCGCAAGAGTCGCCGTCCATCATTTCTTCACGGAGCTTGATATTCTAATATTGTCGATGTAAAGCGAAATCCTTGTGGCATTCTTAGTAATGTCGCTCTCTTATCATCCTACTTCGCGCCAAAGTGCAAGGTCTCGCTCGACTCAGCCGCAGTCAAAAGACGGCAAAACGCCCGGGTGCAGCACACTAGCTTGAGCTTGCAGGCCAATAGTCTAGCGTTAGTGTTCAGCTCGACCTTCAAAAGGAGGGTTGCAACGGAGCGCTTACCAACAATTGAGGGGTATTGCTCAGCCGACTTGGTACTTTCAACAAGTCACCTTTATGCCTCGTTAGGGTGAAAACACGATTGTTATATCCTTGGCACTTACGGCTACCTTACATAAAGTTCCGTCGATATACGAATCGCAAACGTCACGTGTACACCTATATGAATCCTTCATTTAATCAGTCATGATCCAGGTTCTTGTATGCTAACCTAGACTTGTCTTAATACGTTGGTATCTCAGTATCCGATCAACCTTCTATGGAAACAACCCGAAATCAACCGGTGCGTGACGCATTTGATCCTCTTGTATCTCCTGGATCAAACCTTCAGGATAATCCTCGATATTCAAGTCCATGTATCCACGAGGAGCCCATTTCCGCGCGCAGATAAACAGTGTCCTTCCATTGATACTGGCATCAGACAGGATCCTCAGCGCGCATTCACCGGCATCTTCAGTCGTCGCCAGTTCAACGCCTGATTCCTTAACTTGGTCGAATTGGTCTTGGGAGAGAATACCAGTGTGTATAATCCTGCAGAACCAATTAGTCAAGGATTTCAATTGACTCGGAATGGAGTGATCTACCATCGTGCAATAACACACTCGGCTTCCGTAGTAAAATGCTGTTCTTCTCAGGCCATGCATTATTCCGCGGACAGCCCACTTCGTACTGCTGTACTCCGGGGATCTAGGAACATTGAGAAAACCGGTGCCTGAACTGATGAGGATTAAGCAGGTATCTTCTTGGTCCTTGTTGACCTCCGTGCCATTCTGGGACACTAAATAATGCATGGCCAGCTTCGAGGTATAAAGCGCTCCTTTTAGATTCAAATCGATGATCTGCAGGTCTGGCTTCTGCGGTTCTTGGCCTTTACCTCCGCAAGCGGGTATAAGAGTTCCGCGTGAAGCATAATAGGTACGGAACTCTTACCGTCAAAAGTGAAAGTCTGGTCTTCTTTCGTCATATCTGCATTGGCTATCACGTAGTGAATCTTTCCAGAAGAAGATAGCTGAGTGGTCTCTTTGAACAAGTGAAATTGATCTTCCCAGATGGTTACATCGCACGAGACGAATTTCGAGACGATTAATTCGGAAGTCAATCTCTCGCCAAAGTCGACATTCCTATCCCCTATGACCACCTTAGCTCTGATACATATTATCATTCGTTCCTTGCATAGTCATGTGGAATTGCTCACACTCTGAGTTGTATAGGGCCCGTACGTATGCCTCCCCAATGCCATTTGCACCTGAGAATTGTTAGCTAACCTATACCATGTCATTAATCTCAGTGATACAGACCTCTTGTGACAATGGCAACTTTTTCAGCAATTTTACATCCGTTGGAGTCGATATCACAGTTTACGGGGGATGAGATATGATATTGAGGCATGGTGAAAATAAAATTATTATGTGGTTGGGAAACTGTGAGATAGTTCAAATCTCAATGTTTTTAGGTCCCGAAGGTTTTGGTGAGCATAGATTGCGATAAATAATTTTTCCAGAGCTATAGGTCTCACTATCTCAATGAATCTTATAGATTGCTTCTTGGGCGACATTTTCCACTCTTCGCCATTTACTTGATGCGAGTTGATGATAACGTCAAACCTCAAGCTCTTGCGATACCTCATCGGACCGAGTTACACTGATGTTGGACTCATCCAATGATGAACTCGATAAATAAGACTATACCCTTATTAGACGCACTAATGCAACCTGCTGATAAACTGGAGTTAGCCATTCCATCTCCGATGGAGGGATTCACGTGCATACCATGATGACGCCTCCAGAATCCGACGATTTCCTTTCCAGATTTATCTCTTCAATCATCTATAGGTATCACATAATTTTCTCACAATCAGCCATATACATAGATCTATCAGCAACCGACATACAGAACGCCATGTCAGATCCACAACAGATTGCCATTGAACCAATGGCCCAGCAGCTCCTTGTCCAGAAACCTGGAGAGGACTGGACTGGGGTTACGAGTACTACACAATGACGAAAGCTACAGAATCGACTCAACAAGAGGTCGCAGTGTAAGTACTCCTTTATAACTTGTATTATAGTGATGCATTCTTACATAATATTCTCTTGGCAGATCTCAGAAAACGTCAACAACGGGAACAAAACCGGCTTGCTTCCAGTATCGTCGGTCAAGCTGGCCTGCCAGCCGAGTCCATGCCACCAATAGCACTTGCTCTACAAGGTCCACCGGATGCCATGTTTGAAGTTATCCGTCAAACATGCGAAGTTTACAAGAGACCTGATAAGAGCGAAAGAGTGTTTGCTGTTGCGTGCAAAGCTTACATGGACTATACCATGAACGCCCCACGGATATCGCAGCTACCTCTCCTCATCAGCCTCAACGTCACAATAGCAGTTGCCAACAACGCTACTCTGCTGGGATTTGATCGTGCGCTTATGTGCATTGATGAAGCTATATCCCCCTTCAACATCAATGGACCTTTCAGGGCAGATTATAAACCCCCAAAGGTGCTTGAGCCTACAGAGGTGCAGAAGACAGTATTGCATCACCCATGGCTCGACATATTTCCTTTTCCCAAGTTCAGAGATAATGTCATTCTGGCGGCGGATGCGGAGTTACTAGATGACGGCGAGCTTTGTGAGGATATATCGGAGATCAACTGGGAAAACGTTGAGAAGCCAAGTCTGATTGTATGGGGAGATTCATCTGTGCCAAATTCGTGGGAAGCATCGCCTTGGTTCCTAAGGAAATGGGGTTGGCTGCTTCAGGGCTGCCCTGAGCTTATAGAGACGACGAATAGATGGCGGCAGAGCCGGGGAGAAAAGTTACTGAAGTGGAATGAGTAGTACAATTATTTTTATTATATGTATCAACAGATGGTTTCTTCTTGAAGGCTGTTGGATGGCATTTCTGGTGTGACCCAGAGGCAGCGAAGCTCAGCGCCTTGCATTAGTGCAGCCAACTAAACCGTCGAATCTGCATACATCAGAATACCCTGACGGAACTGCATGGCGAAGAACCACTCTCAAGAATTGAGGCATCTTGAGAGGCTTCGATCAATGACGAGGCCGACCTACAGATATGGCAACTTCGTCGTTCCACATGAGAGAGCATCATCGGAGTGGTAATCGGCATGGCACAGAGAGGCTATTGTGAAGCTGGACGCTCAACAATTGGATACGGTCGTGTGGCCCAATGGCAAGGCGTCTGACTACGAATCAGAAGATTCTGGGTTCGATCCCCAGCATGATCATATTTTTGCCCTCTAGTGATTATGTAGCGCTCCACTTAGTTGGCTCAGAGGCGGATGGCAGTGCAAGATCATCACTCAAGACGGTCCGCATCCTATTCGTGAAGCTTGTAGGACTAGCTCCGGTAGTCTAGGTATCTTTTAGTATTGGCTGTATGCTGCCTCCATTCAAAGCTGAGGTTTCGGCTTTCCACTGTCACATACGACCATACCCACTGGAGAATTCGGGATCCCGTCTGCTCTCCCATAGACAAGCCAGTGAGGGGTGGATTAGTAGTTGGCTCGGTGACGACCAGCGAATACCCGCTGTTGTATGTTTTTGCCTCTGAAGCTTGTGTTTTCTTTTTATCTAGGGCTTTCCTGTAAGGTGAACTGCCGTCCATGGCACAGCTCTACGTTGCAGAAGTTATGGAACAAGTTGATACAGCCGGGGACTTACTTTCTGCTATACAATGCAACAAGACCTAATATTTCTATCTCAATTCTAGCATCTATTCTATTCAACCTCGGTGTCACGGCGAGTCCATCGGATGACGGCAGGGTTCATAGGTCGAGAAAACATTGACTAAAACCACGATCAGTAAGAACACTTCAACACCGGGAGGAGTACTTACCGAATAGTCAGGAGCAGGCAGAGGCGCCTTAGGATCAGGCTGCTCAATATGAAGCAGTCTCACGAACGTTGCAATAATGGCACCAAGCTGTGCATACGCATAGTTCTCCCCAACACAGCGATGTCGCCCTGCACCAAAAGGTAGATATGGACTGCTAACAGACTTGTTCATCACCCCAAAGCCATAGTCAATAGTCTCTCCGTTACCCTTCGAGTCCTCAAGAGACTCGATCTTATCCCAGCGATGAGGATCCCATTCCAGAGGTTGAGGGAAGAATTCCTCAGATCGTGCTAGTGTACCAGGTGAAGCAAGGAGGGTATGAGATGGTGGAACAACCCAGTCCGTGCCGGGAACTCGCATAGGAGATTTGACCTGTCGAAGGATAGAGTGAATTGGACTGTGAAGACGCAAGGTCTCCTTGATAACCTGTCCATTTAGCGTCAATTTCTGCAAATTCTCCCACGTCAGCGACTCTTGGGGTGATCCTAAAACCTCAATCTGTTCGTCGTACAATTCCTTGACCAGATGTGGTTTATGCGCAAGGTTGAGAAGAAGCCAAGCACCACTCGCAGCTGTATTGTGCTGACCACCCATAAGAATAGCAATCAACATCCTTGCCGCATGGTGATCCGGCAGATCTTCACCATCCTTATACTTGGCATTCATAAGGGTCCACACCATATCAGTCTCATCACCTTGATTCCCAATCTCACGACGTTTGCGAATGATGTCGCTGAATAAGTCCTCCATGACTTTACGAGCATGATCGCGTCGGAAGTTCTGTGGTAAAGGGAGACCGGGCATGACGAAGTTGATTGGCTGGAAACCGTCGTCGAGATGGCGGTAGAGCGTTGCGAATGTGCTGTCGAACATGGAGCGGACCTCGCTGCCGAGGAGGGACCCTGATGCGGTGTAGATTGTGATCTCGGCCATTACTTCGGTGATATTTACGACTCCGGTGTTGCCTTTGAAGTACGGAGAGGTGGCGATGTAGTCTTCGACTTCTTTGACGAATTTGGGGATGTAGCATCGTAGAGAGTCGGTCGTGAGACCAAGCTTGAGAAGCTACCGATCAACCATCAGCATGCCGTTCTTCATTTGGCGGAGGTCAACTTACCCTCTTCTGATCCATGAACCTCGCATTGGAGCAATCATATACAACCTCCTTGCCAAAAACAGGCGTCGTAAGCTTCCCGTAGACATCTTCAGCATTAAGATCCGCATGCCTCCCATTCAAGATGAAGTCATTCCCCTTGGGTCCCAAGAAAACAGTCGTCGACTTGCCCAGTAGGATAAACGTGAAACAGTCTCCGTACTTGGCCTGGCAATCGAAGAAGAATTTATACGGATCGATTCCATACTGGACGGTACTGCCGATGAGTGGAAAGATGTGAAATACGACTGGAGGGCGGTGAGGGTTAGGGAACCATAACTGCTTGATGACGTTTGTGATTGTCGCGACAACGATAATGAGAAAACCTGTTATCGGGACGGACAATGACAGCGGAAGAGACCGCCAATTACTGTAAAGGGCGTCCATCGATGATGCCCTCAATGTGTACGTGTCGTAGTGAGGATTTGGAGATTCTCTCAACAGAAAGAAATTGCTGGTCAGCACTATCGAACGATCAAGGGCCAACAGCAGCTGATAATGAGTCAGCCTTATCGGAGCCCTCGGCAGATCGTGTTCCTGAGAGACCAGCGCTAAGATGACCCCTCACTAGTGACGATCCCTGTAGGCTGAATTGGCTAGTTCTGTACACAACAAAGCCATGGACCTCAGCATGTCTGCTGCAATGGTACTCGGTTCTTTCTTCAAGCTCGAAAGATGCTCTTCAAGGGAAGAATTGCTGGAATCTGGTCGTCAATAACATAGTTTTATTGGGTCAAATATTGAAGACGGTGCACTGAAGTCCCAAGTTACGAGCTCTAACTTAGGAACCCATGTCTGGTTAGCACTGATTATTGGCCATATATGTAGCAAGAATCCGCTTCTTAGAGATGTTGCTATTGGTGTTGCTGGTTCTAGTACATCGAGCCTCAGCTACCCCTTTCATTTGCTACATCTAGAGCAATATGGATACCTACCGAAGCTGTTCACAGATATTTAATGACGACCTCGGAGACAATAAAATGAAACCAACCATTGCGATATCCACTCAGTCTACTGTTTCTAACAATTACCTTCACTAAGCTCATCGCCACTGTTCACCAGACAAAATGACAGGCACGCACTCCATAATCACTCCCGCCATTATGTACTGGGGAACTCCAGTCGCCCTCATCACCACCTCCAACGACGACGGCACTGCCAACATTGGACCGATATCCTCCGTCTGGTGGCTCGGCCACCGCTGCCTGCTCGGCCTCGCCTCAGGCTCCCAAACAACACTCAATCTCTTCCGCACTAAGCACTGCGTCATCAACCTCCCCAGCAACGACATGGCGCACTACATCAACCCCATCGCCAAAACCACCGGTTCACCTACCGTCCCTCCCGGCAAGAAAGACCGCGGCTACACGCACTGCAAGGACAAGTTCGCCGCTTCAGGGCTGACCCAGCAAGCCTCTGATCTGGTGCAGCCGCCACGGATCTTAGAGTGTCCTGTGCAGATGGAAGCAGAGGTTACGAACAGTATGGATTTGATGCAGGATGTTCCGGATCGGAGTGGGTTGCTGGTCGCTGTTGAGGTCAAGATTCTGAGGACGCATGTTTGGAATGATCTGAGGATGGAGGGGTATGAGAATAGAATTGATCCTGATCGCTGGAGGCCGTTGATCATGAGTTTTCAGGAGTTTTACGGTTTGATGCCTGCCAAGGTCGCGGAGTCGAGTCTCGGTACTATTGATGAGGAGAAGTATCGTTTTATCACCAGATCCGATGTTGTTAAGCAAGGAGGAGATATGAATTCATTAGACAGTGAGGCTGGTGCTCGGCGATGATGCCAAGATGCCCCTCACTAGAGATGATCCCTGTCAAGAGTTCGTTTATTGGCTGTAAGTCTGATCATTCGGCCTGTCAGTCTGCCTTTAGGCATATTTCACAGCACAGCCGCAGTGGAAAAAGTTCTATATAAATGCCTCGAGCCGTCGTTTCCGGCTCATCATAAATTCTCTTTTGCTTATGTTCTCAATTTTGGTGATAAGTCTGCAGCTATGGATACCGATATTTGCCCAGATGGCGACACGCGTACCGAGAAAGAAATGATCGTCAAACTCATAGTCGCTCATTTCGCAGCCATCGTCTCCTTCTGCAATTTCCAGTCCCTCCGCAACGAAAAACTCGACACCATCGAACCAGTCCTCTTTCTTCTATCACCATGGATAGTAGTACTACAAACAGCCCTCGGTGTCATCATCATTAACGCTTCATTTCTTTCCAATCTTGTTCGCTCGCCTAAATCCTTTTCTCTCCATCTCGAAACGTATGCGCGACGATGGAATACACTATTCGGGGAAAAGGCCTCACAACCTCGTCCAACACCCACTGGTTCCTTTGAAAAAACGCAATCGCGCTTTGGGAGTGCCTGGATAAGACTTGGAAGAACGATGGCCATCTTTGCTACGCTTTTCCAATTCGCAGCTACGATATTTCTCTACCGGCGGCGAAAGGAGTTGCATGGCTGGGATGCACTCACCGTCATTGATCATCGAACATTCGAGCTATCCGTTGGCGGTGCCGCTGTCTCCATTCTATCTCTCGCTCTCCTTCTCCAGTTTCCCGGCTTTGGTCAAGCGCCTGAAACGCCGTACATCCCGGAATACAAACCAGATCCAGCTGTTATCTTCTGTCGCGGCGACTCACGCCGCTGTCCGAGCTGGTATCAGATCTTATACGTTTCGGATCTTGGTTCAGCCACTTCAGCTGCGACGTGGCTAGCAAGCGTCTTATCGTCAACATACAAAGGCGAATCTATCCCGCTTAACTTCCTATCTGAGCTCTACACTAGGATCTACACAGAATTTGCCCGCATATTCTCGCTCCAGATTTCGATGCCAGTGTTCTACCTCTTTGTTGCAATATTCTTCGTGGCGTGGTACAAACTCTCGGAGATGTACCGTGGTCCAGGCTTTGAAGCAGTCGGTGACAGCCTCTGGGCAATGATTCCGGCTCTTCTTGTACTGCTGGTTGTTATGATTACGTGTTTCTGCATGCTGATGCTGATGATGTCGCCGGTTATTATGGCTTTGATTCCTTCTCTTAGCAGTGGGCCTGCGTGCATTTTTACGATGAAGGGATACGAGACTTGGGCGTTGTTTTTGCAACCGCCGTTCACATCGGTGACGAATGAGACTGATTGTCTTTTGCTTTGGAAGGACCCTGTGGCGGATTATTTATGGTCGCTTGCATAGAACTTGAAGAGGACTTGTCTGCAAACAACATCAAACTATCTCATTCGGTCGATGCTATGATGTGCGAAAGTAAGCTTGTACTATGCCAGAATACTGCAAAATTATGTCGATTGGTGGGAATACGTGTTAAATACCACTGACGGGTATCACTGGCATCTTGCTGATGAATAAATTGCAGCTCTTTCAATACACCTCTTGCTTTTGGTGTTTCTCTTTCAATCCTTAGTGGCCATTCCTTTCAGTCACTCGTATGCAGATACCGCTTAGCTCCTCAAGATGTATTTATCAAGCATCTTGGTCAGAGCGGAAGTCCCCTCCCTCTCTTTAACCACCACCTAACCAAGCAAGCCCCAAAACTCAGATGAGCTTAGCACAGCTGAGCCCATCTATTTCAAAAGCAGCATCCTCGTTAGCAGCAGCAGCAGACTTATCCCGTCAATAAGCTCTAAAATCTGCAAATATTCTAACACTGGCGACGCAATAAACTGCTGAGCCCAAAGCTTCAAGGGTTGAGAGGAGCTCTCCAAGGTTACATTCAAGATTGCAGGAACAACTTGGGGTGGCCTATGCAACACTAGTAATTTCCAGGAATTATGCTGTAATTCTGCTCGCTTCGCTACTCCACCTTGTAACCTTGCTGGTTGAAACCGGTTCAGCCGCGTGTGCCTGTAGGTTCATCCTGCGACATCGTCAGATCATCACTATCATAATGACTGGCAATTATTTCAGGTCCTCTAGTTCAATTAAACAATTTTCTTCACTATTCCGAATCTCTGAGGCTTAACATTTAGACATGACCAATCTCTGTTCCCTTGAAATTGCTATCCACACTGGTACACCGGAGTTTCCGTATGCCAATAAGCATACAGATTCTTGTTCCCCTTGCGATCAATCCTGCGCTGTCTCCGACTCTCCTCCTTCTGAACCTTTTCGGTAAATCTGTGCTGAGATGCGATCAATGAACGTTGCTCAGATGCAGACAGGTGCATAAGAGCGCTGCGATCGCTGGCGCTCATGTTCGCGAGTTGATATGTAACCGTAGCTTTCTGCCGTCTTTCTCGTCTTGATAATAGCCTTGTATCAGGGGTATCTGGTGCATGTTCCTCATGCACAGGAACTTCCTCATTGACTTCGACAGAAGAGTACCTGAGCTGGGACGTCGAAGTCCGCTTGCGATCGCGCATCTGTGAAACTGACGGCTCAACCTGTGCTGATGCCTTTTTGGAGATGAGTCGCCCAGACGGTAGACGGATGGAATCGCGATCAACCTGCACCGGCTTTCGATCGGGTTTTACTTCTCCGCTCTCAAACTCGTCGTCGTCTTCGCTCAAGATATCCTCGTCTAGATCAAAAGTTGTACGCGAGAAATTGTAAAAGTCGGCAAACTCCGAACCTTCCGACACGTCGAACTTGCAATGGCCTTTACCCATCATGTGCTGCTGCACAGCTTGGACCGATGTTCTACTTGTCCCGCAGTGTATGCATTCTTTGTATTCGTAGATAACCAGATGGAGATATCGAAGTAGGGTCTCGAGATCTACCAAGAGATGACGCTGATAGGGAACGAAGAGACCGTGTGAAGTCTGCATGTGAATGAGGCTTTCGGGTAGTGTCAGGTGGACAGAGGGACAAAACAGGCATTGGCCTGGCGTGAATGATTGATGTGCCGGAGCGGACTCGTTGATAGACATGATGTATGGTGTTAGAGGGCTGGTTTCTGGGGGTGAAAGTAGGGTCATAGAAGAGGTAGTAGTTGTTGCAGTAGTAGTAGTCGTTGCTCCTAGCATGAGTCAAGTAGTTGAGTGTTCAAGGTCGAGGGAAAGTTGATGTTATCTGAAGGCTGAAGCACTGTGAATCTTCTTGTTGACTGTATTTTAATGACCGAACATGATGGGCAGAGCGTGCAACCTTTATAGAACAGCCCATTGAACCTTAGATCCCAGATATGAAGAGCATCACCCGATAGTATCAATTTGATTGGTTGATAGAGTGAGTCAAAGGAATGGGGCTAGGTCCCTTTAGGGTAATCGCTATGATGATTCATAGTGATTGGATGCCCTATGGGGCCGAGACTCCTGCTCTAACAATACCACGCTTAATACCGGCAGAAGCCAGTTAGGGTACATGTCACCACTCTCCCACCCCACCATGGGTCTGCGGGCTCGACTCCACGGGGCCACGGTCCCGAAGGATGAGAGTCTGAAGCACTGCCATATTCGATGTTGAAGAGAACTAATTGAGTTCATCTGATATTCAATCACCAGTGATTATTGGAGTCATGTCATTTCGATGAAAAGAAGATTCTCAAGCCAGTATTATCATTATTGCTAAGTATAGAAAGTTCAATTAAATTAGGGCCTCAAGTACAGTTCCAACTTTAATCCTCCCAATAATTCTTTTCCGTCAAGAACCTCTTCTCACTATTCCTGAATCACTCTCTCAAAAACTGAGTCTACATGAGCTTGGACCTTCTCAGCCATCTTCTCCCTCAACCCAACCAAGACCTTTTCATTATCCGCAGCCTCACTCTTATTATCAACTAAAAAGACACCACCAGCAGATCGAGCCGCCTTGCTCAATCCCTCAGGAATCGGTGCCGCCTCCTTCTCTGTCTCCTCAACAGTATATCTAGCGTTAGTCGCATAGAACAATGCCCTTGCACCAACGTCATCAGGACTAGCAAAGAACAGCCCCCCAAGTGGCGTAACAATCCACTGCAGCAGAAACCCGATTATGCCGCTTGAACCACGAGAGAGAAGTGGTGTAGCTGTTAGACCCGGGAAGGCATGTACGAAGCTGATCTTGGGGTTCTCTTTGGCGAAGCGCTCGAGGACGAGGGTGAGCATGGTGGCTGCTTGTTGGGCGGCTGAAGCGACGCCGAAGTTACCGGGTTTCGCGAGGTCGAGATCATCTTCGATGAGGGGGCCTTCTTGGCCGCCGGCGAGGATATTAGTGACATGGGGGCTTTCGCTGTTGTTGAGAAGAGGGAGGAGGACTTGGATGGCTCTGACGCGGCTATAAAAGCGGGTTGTCAGAGAGGGTTCTAGTTTTTCCTTGGTTTCTAAGAAATATTAGTAATTGACCATAGCAATTGAACAAAGCGAATATTTACCTCTTCGACCCTCGAAAGACATGAACCCAACAGACATGAACAAGATGTCAACCTTGGTCTCGCGCTTCGCAATCTCCTTCATCGCAGCATCGGCTTCCTTCACTAGAGAAACATCGCGCTCAATGAATTTAATAGTAGCTGATGGGTTGCTCTGTCGGAGTTCTGCGATGAGCGGCGTAGCGGCTGCAGTGCTGCGGCCGACGATGTAAATTGTTGGAGACTTGTTGTCGGTAGCGATGGCGAGCTGTTTGATTGTGCTGCGACCAATACCGGATGTGGCGCCGAGGAAAACCGCTGTGAGATTCTGGGGGAGAGATTGGGGAAGGGCTGATTGGTTGGATTTCTTGATGGTGTTGATTGCGACCATTTTGGATGGTGTTTATTACTGATGGGAATAGATATTGGTGGATGAAAATGGTGAAGTTTGGTGTCTATTATAGCTGTAGATGCTGAATGTTGATGAGATTGTTGATGATGAGATTGATTTCAACAAAGATAACCCTCACTTTAATACACCTTCACCCTGCACTCTTCACAGTCATTTCTGACAATTATTATCGCTATGTCAGCCCTATTCGCGGGAATCGGATATCCGACATACAGAGTAAGCACAGGGAGTTTAGCGCCTGGGAAATTCTGTCAGAAATGTCAGCTTCGCCTGATTGGCCGCGGGAGAATCCTTTCGGCTTTCTTGGCGTTTCCCGAGATTTTAGTGCGTCATGATAAGCTTGTGATTGCTGACTATCCAATGCTACGGATATCCGAAAATTCAATTTACGCACCTCCAAAAGCTGCTCAGGAACATAAAGGTAAAACCATTTCTTGATATTGAGCATCCGAAGACTAGAATGAGAACCGTCGATATTCAGTGCTCGGCCAATCTTGACCTATTCAGTTCCCTTCTTCTCGTTCTTATTGAAAGGATCAAAGAACTCGTCTATCAATTGCCCAGCGCCAGATGCGTCGTTACCAACCTGCAAACCCTTTTTGATATCTTCTTTCATCTGGTCAAGAGTCTTCAGACCAAGCTCCCCTCCCCACTTCAACTGCCCGCACGGCCCGTTGCTGAAGGTATAATACGGCGTCTCCCAGCGAAACATACTATATTGCTCCGCCACCTGCCTGTCGGCGATGTACCTTGCATACACCGGCTGTGCCCCGTTGAGGCACTGCTCCCTGTTGACCGTGATGTAGAGATAGCACGACTCCTTCACGTCCCCCTTCGCGTCGGGCGGCTTGCCCCAGACGCTGAGCCGGCAGTACTTTCGCTTCATGCACTCGCTGCAGCAGGCCACGGTGCTGTCGACTTTTACTTCGCTTGGGTTTATGTCGAAGTCTTGGTGCGTCCAGGTCTTGATCATGCGTCTGCCAGGCGCCCAAAGGAGGAGGTTGGCAGAGTCAGAGCCGAATGTGTTGCCATTGAAGCGGAGATGGTCTGGGTTGCAGCCTTCGTGGAACGTGCTTTGGGGTCTTCGTCTCTCCACCGTGACTTCAAACATGTTAGCTATGCGGGGATCGAAATAGTGTCTCATGCTCACCTGTCTCATTAACTATGGCAGTTTTGGTAACGTTGAAAATTGCCGTCTCGATGGGGCGAAAAGTGGCAGTCACCGTGGCATCAAGCCCTGATGGATATCTTGTCTCCCGGATAGTTCGCCAGACTGTCTGTGTGCATGTAGACGTCGAAAGCTTGGTAGAATTCTGCACTTTGAAGCTGGTGGTAGTAACGGTCTGCTTTACTGGCATATCTTCAGTGCAAGTCACCCCTAAAGGGTATTTAAACAGGCGAGCGTCTTTGCCGACCTTGACGGTCTTCTTGCCGTCGTCATTGTGTTCCATTACATCATCTGTATCACGAATCGCCGTGAAGCCTGGCTTTCTTGAGATTGTCACATTGAAAAAGCTGGTGGTTGTGATAGTATTCGTGTTCGTTTTGGTCTTGGTTGCGGTTCTTGTCCAACTGATCGTCGTCGGCCCTGTGATATGAAGTCAGCAGAAAACCAGAAACGCATGGATCGCGCTATCTACTGGTGACTGTGAGGGTAGCTATCGTGGCTTCGGAGCTTGCAGTGACTGTAGCAAACTTCGTGAATGTTTCTCTGACGGTTGTTGTTGTAGTGTTGAGACCGACAATGCTGTTGCGTTGGCTGATAATCGCGTCGGTCAAGGTGAGATTTCCTACCCTCGTGCTCGTACTGGTTCGAAGGACATCGACACTGCTTGATCCAAGAGACGTTTCACAACTGGCCTGGGCAGCTGCCTCTGTGCATAGGGCGAAAAGGCTTAGAAAAAAAACCCGACCAATCATACTGTCGAGAATCGTAGCAAAGTCGATAATGGCAGACGGACGCCGGCGTGGGGATAAGACGCGAGCCACTTACTTATACTCGGCTCCATGGCGGATTGCGGTGACTTTCTTAGCAAGGTTTATGCCACTAGATTAGAGGAGGGAGATGTGGTTCGATTGTTAATATTGATTGCGTTGAGACTGTAAGCCACATCACGCCGTAACCTTACGCCGTAACCTTACAGCCACTATCGTGACAATGAGCAGCTGACGTGACAAAATAGTTGTGATAAGGGATATTTCACTACAGACAGAACCAATTGCGAGATAAATGCAAGACATTCTACCGGCTCATAAGCAATCTTCATCGCCCTCCGAGACAGTAACCTCATCTTCACCTGAGAAGCAGACATCGTTTTCATCATCTATGTCACGCCCTTTTCCTGCCTCAGCCTCAAATTCCAAGCACTTCTCGCAATCTCTGTAATGGTGCCATCTTTGCTCCTCGGTATAGTGATAGACACACTCGGTATCGCTGTCATGATACTCGTCGCAACAATACCACCGGAGGCATTCCTCGAGATGATAGGCAGCAGAATTTGAATCAACAGTCTCCAAAAGATTCTGGTCCGCGTCAGTCCAGCCACAAGTTTCCTTCAGCCACTCAGCCGCAGTGATGTGTGCGCGCTCCTGGGCAAATGCAACAGAATTGATCAATTGTTGACGGCCACGACCCGTTGTAACAGCGCCATGATGGACTAGTAGTGCCATCATGTCAAGCCTACCATGCTCTGCCGCTCCCTCTAAAGCTGATCTGCCACCAATAGGTGATCCTCGTGCATTGATCCTGGCACCGAGTTCAAGTAGATGTCTTGCGAATCCAATGTACCCACCTAGTGCGGCGAATTGAAGAGCTGTTGCACCTCGGCAGAAGGCCGGAGGGGCATTGACATTTGCTCCCTCTCCGAGCAGGTATAGTGCTATATCTATATCGCCTTCCTTCGCGGCGAGCTGGAGGGGCGATAGTCGGTCGTATTTGTCGATTTCATCAACATCTGCACCCACTTCCACCAAGTATTGCGTCACGTCATGATTACCCCTGTAGATTGATTCGCACAGCGCTGTCCTCAAGTCCAAGTCGTGTTTTGTAGCAGTGCCGAGTCCGGTACCAAACTCTCTCAGCAAATTTAAATAGTCGGATGATTTCTCACTTCCCCCAACAATGCTCCATGCTATGGTATCCATACCACAACCGCGCCGAAGGAGTTCCTTGAAACCGGAAGTATCTTGTCCCAGGGCGGCCAGTGAAAGAAGACTACCTTCGATACAATCATCTTCATCTTCATCAGGGGCTGTACGCCAGAAACCCTCTCGGCAACCGTCGTTGTTGTACCCTCGTATATTACCTCTTGAGCAGTCGATGGGGAGAATAGCTGAACTTAGGACTGAGTGATGGGTAAATCGTGTGAGAAGCTTCTCGATGACAGTGAGCTGGCCCACCTCAGCAGCTAATCCCACGGCGGTTCCCTCTAGGCGGTGACAGGTTGCCACCTTGTGAGCCCGTTCGAAAAGCCTTTCAACAAGAGCCCAGTCCTGCTGTTGTATTGCCGCGCAGAATGGACCAGCATCAATCGCGAATTGTTGCATTTCCAGAGCTTCTTGGAGCGATGGGTCGGTACGTGCCTCTATTTCGGCCTCCAGGCAACCTCGTCCCGTATCATCAATATCGGTCAAAGTTCCCCCGTGTTGTAAAAGAAATAGGAGTAAGGGTGTATCCCGCGCAATAATAACTTTGACAACCTCCCCCCCAGTCATCCTGGCTCCTGATTGTATCAAAAGCTTTACTATAAGCCGTGGTTGTTGGAAGCGGGAAATATCACTATCCAACAGCTGTATCGCTGTTTCGCCTTCATAGTAGAAAGACAGACAACCATCGATTTGGTACTCTTCATCAGAAATAACACAACGATCTGTTTCTTCTTCTTCATCGAAAAGGTACAAGTTAGATATGGCATGGTGAAGGGCGGTGCGACCATGTCTATCTACATCGTTTGGATCGCCGCCAGCACTAAGTGCTTCTGCCAAACATCTGTAAAAGGGAGGATTCGAAAGCCTGACCACGTCTCCGTAAGAAAGAACAGCTCCGTTCCGAATCAATTTTAGGAAGATTTTCTCCATACCATCAATATCAGCTGCCTGACGTAGTAGCATAGTGAGGATGGTCGATGGAGATCCACTAAAACAATGAGCGGGGATGCTAAAGTAGTCGTACAATCTATCGTGGTCCGTGTAAGGTCGGGCGTTAGGGTCGGCTCCATAGTCAATGAGTAAATCCACTATTTCAACGTTTCCAAGAACAACTGCAAGAGGGATCAACGAGGTTGGTGAGCCGCCGTGCCGTTCGAGAAGGTATTTGCACACGGCTGCGTTACCGCCAACTACTGCTGCCTGTAGAGGTGTAATGCCCTCTGCGTTACAAATAGTTGCGAAATTATTCATTTCGTGAAGCCGCAGCACGATGTCGTAATGCCCACCAAAGGCTGCGGCTATGCAGGCATCTGCCAGAATCGAAGGTACGGGCTGACCTTTGATCAGAATATAGTCTAGCATCAAATCCGCCATCCTGCCTCCAGCCTGGACCGCCATCATGAGAGCAGACGGAGATGCAAAGTGGCTTGGCCGGAACCCAAGTTGACGTGCTGGTTTCAGCCATGAATTCCCATAACCTGTAACATCCGCGCCATATTGTAGCATCTTGCACGTCAAAGCTTCATCCCGCAACTCGATCGCTGCACGAAGCATGTCATCCATGCTGAGAAATTTATGATCGAATAATAAGTTGAGTACTCGCGACTTTCCCACATCCGAGCATCCACTGCCTAAAGCCAGGTTGACAAATGCGTGGTTGTGAGGACCCTTTTGAGGAACTTGATCGCGAGCGCCGAAACGTAGAAGTAACTCCACAAGCTCTGGGTAGCCGGCATAGGTTGCTAGCTGAATAGGAGTGGCCAATAATAGAGGTTTGTTTAAGAACGACTCACAATGGCAATTGGGATCCTGCCCTAGCTCTAAGAGCCATTTGATGAGATGTAGTGGCTTTGGTCTCTCTGTATCTGTGATGTGTTGAGATCGCCCAGTCGCCTTTCCAATCTCAGACTGAAACAGCCTCTCCATAAATGCTCGGAAAGTGGAGCTCTCGTTTCGAAGTTTTTTCAAATCGGCTCTGAGGTCTATAAAACCAATTCTCATGAGGATCGTATAAAAGTCCAACTGACTATGGTCCCGGGTCACCATTGAATTTGATAGCATATACACCATGACCTTGAAGTATTCGGAGACAGATTCAGCTGTTGGACCAGCTAATAGATTCTGAGCAGTTCTGGTGTGTTCTCCGGGATACCATTCAGGCATAACATTGCTAACGCCTGTTATGAGACTTGATAGCGAGATCGATGGGCGCAGCCCGCTTTGAGGGAACAAGGCTCTTATGATTAGTGATGGCGCAATATTGGCTTGATCCCTTTGATAGGCTACCAATACGTTTGAGCTGGAAGCGTTGATGATGACTATCAATACATGTAAGAGACAATGGCTACCCTGTCCTTGGGTTGACTTACTATTCCAAGAGGTTTCTCGGAGGCGGAGCCACGGAAGTGACGACGGCCACTCGAAGCTCATCTGGAAAGTCGGTGGAGTACAAATGCTAAGCTGCGGATTTGCCGGAGATGGAGGAGCTGTTATCCTCCGTGTTAGAGTTGAAGTTTGAGAATGCATAATACTAACGTGTTTTTAAACGGGCCATGATGTTCGTTTCTCGATGACGATTCGTCTCTTTCGTGACCTTGACCTTTTTCAATCTCTTGCCACAGTGTATTACATCGCTGTCCTTTCCCTCATCTTTGCGCTTACGAATCTTCCGACCGATGTACTGCCATGTCTCCTTGTCGATGTTCTTGGAGAAGTTCCAGTTCCTAAGCTTGCATTCGAGCTGCCCTTTTCTAACACCAAGTTAGAAATCTTCTCACAATGTCAGGCTAGCATATACAAACGATGCGTGTAGTCCTCGAGCTTTGAGTAAAATCGCCAAGTCTTCAAGAGACGTTTCTTTGACTAGATACTCATATCGAATCAAGTCCTTGTGCGCCAGCCAGTCCCGTTCACTTGGCTGAGATGTTGATGCGCTCATCAGAATGATTCAAGTGCGATAATGACGACTCGGAAAGTTTCGTGAGGAAGTGAGTTGCGCGGAAATATAACGAGGAATGGTAGACAGAGATGGTCGAGTTGATGGGAGAAAGAGAATCGAGATTGCTGACCGCGGGTACCGTTGACTCTTGTATGTGCCCAACGAGGCTCTACGTTCTCAGGTCTGATTCGTCTAATCCAGAATCTGAGGGGCTTACGTTTAGCACATAATTCTAACTGCTTTTATTGGCTCGCTCCAAAATCCTGTCTGGGGGAATGCGCCCTGCATAACATTGCACGACTCGGATTGACTCTCATTCGTCAGGTACATAATCTTGCAGGTCGCACTGCCACGCAGCTCAGAGCTGAAGAGTACGTCAACGACACAAAAAAGCGGTAATTGGATCTGCCCAGAATCTTGACCCCACAGCAGGTTCTCTGACTTCATGTGATAGACTAATGCTAGGATGTGAAACCTCCCCGGGCGAATCATTCAATGCGCTCTGTCTCTGGCTACTGCGCCTCTTGAAAATTGACAAAATACAAATTTTTGGACGCGGTTTCACTGGTATCTCCATTTACATGCATATAAGCAAGCCAAATCACCACGGTCTGTTTACAAGAACTTGACAACATAAGTCTTCTTCTGCAAAGAATCATTTTAGTTCCCCATCACTTCAAAGGCCTCCCGCAAAATGAAAACCGAGATCATTGTCGCAATCGTCAGCTTGGTGGTTTCTCTTCCTCCGACCCTTTACGCTTTACATACATGGTGCCGCCGACGTTCCCAATCTCCACGTGAGTATTTGAGAGATCTCTCTTTACTAGCAGCGCTGATTTGAACTTCGATGCTAGCTCTAGGCTACCCATCGTACGAGATGTATCCTTCACGGCGCCATTCGGAACTTCTTTGCTCCGTCTCTGAGCAAGGCATCACACTGGCACTCCGAGTTGAAGACAGTCTACCAAGCACCCAGAGAGAAACAATGTTTAGAGCATCGAATCCAAGTATGACCTTGGGCTGGTAGTGCCTTGGCCATGTTTTTATAACGACTCAGTTCGAAGCCCGGTACATAAAGGTCAACAGGGTCATATTTGAGCGATGTAACTTTTGAATAAAAATAAAGTAGATAGCTCCTACGTCGTAAACATACTTTTACTGCATTCACATATTTATGTCTTGTTCTAAATGTTATCGCGGAGGCTTGCCGCAACATGAATCGGTTAACGTCGGGATCGACATGTTTATCCCGAAATGGATCAATTGCTTATCAAGCCGTGATTATCAAGCTGGTCGAATATGTAGAGGACCTACCACAATCTGAAGGTCAGTAAAGAGACCTGATAGGTGTAGAGTCCACTGTAAGAGATTTGACGAACGTTGCGCTTTGCGGGAGAATCCTGACATGATCCCAGTGCCCACTCATGAGGCATGACACTATCTCCAAAGAGTCAATTTGCGGGGTCAGCATGAGTCACGCACGCCCTTGAGATGATATCTTGATCGCTAATAAATACTTCTCGTCAGTCTATCACTCAATCTCTTTCCATAACTTGCAATTCAACATAATTCTAAAGAAAATAAAAAAAATCGCGATGGCTTCTCTTACGAAAACTACGTACCAGGCCTTTGCATCAGGAAGGGCCCAGGGCAATCCCGCAGCCGTGATTATCCTACCAAAGCCCGAGTATGGCGCAAAGGATGGCAGCGACGAGTTTCCATACGAACTGTTCCCTCCCGCTTCGAAGCTTCAAGAGACAGCGACGAGCATCAATCTCCCAATGACGGCATATGTGCTCCCTCTTGATCCGGAGAATGAGTCGGCGAAAGCTCACTATGCAGTTCGGTGGTTCAATCCTGTCAATGAAGCGCCTCTCTGTGGCCATGCGACCCTTGCCCTATCGCAGCACCTGTTTAGCACTCTTCCCAATGCGCCACAGACGCTGAGGTATCTCACCCGGCTTCATGGTGTTGCATCTGCTTCTCTCAATCAGAGTCCGTTTGAAGATGCGAAGCTAGTTGGTATCGAGTTTCCGGAACTGCTTGACCTTCCTACTGTGGCAAAAGATAGCAAGCGATGGGGAGAATTGAAGGGTCTCTTTGAAGCTGCGTCTGGTTCGAAATGGGAGGGTAAAGGCGAGCCAGTAGGTGTATTTGAGCAAGATCAGTACTTCTTGCTTGAGTTTAGCCCTGAGCTTGACTTGAAGGCTCTAGAGTTCGATGCTTCTAAGTTGGTCAGTTTATCGCTATCACTGAGAGTCCACAACTAACTTACCAGGCTTCCCTGAATGGCTTCATCTACATATTCCAAGTTTCGACAAGCGCTTCAGAGCACATCCATACTCGAGTCATTAACTGCATTGCAGGCAACAATCATGAAGACGCTGCGGTAAGTACCTTCTCCGCCAGAATGAACCTCATTAAAAGAAACAGACCGGCTCTGCTCATCGCGCCATCATCCCTCATGTCTTGTCAAACGCTGAGACTACTGCCCGACTTAAGAAGCACCACCCAGACTTCACTGGAAATACGCTACGATCTTTGCAGCAGTCAAAGGAAGGCGGTGAGCTGACTGTTGAGTGGCTTCGGGACACAAAGACTGTCAGGATCATGGGGAATGCTTTACGTACCGGCGAGACCAGTCTCGACATATGAGCCGATCAGGGCGAACCAGGAATGACCCGCAGGAAGCTCCAGCGAGGTGAATAGCCGTATTCAGTGACTATGGTTTGCCGAAGACTATATATGCTGGACAAGGTCGAAAATGATCCGTAAGCCACAATAGATTCAAGCCTAGATTTTTATACAGCTTTCACATTGGACAGGAGGGAATGCCAATGTGAGAACCTAAATTCCCATTTTAAAGAAATAGCCTTGTCACGAATCTCACAGCTGATAAATCGCATGATGGCCGTCTGACTCATGCCGCCTTTCGCGTTTAGGCTAATTCCTTCAGTGTCTCCTCGCGATTCAGAATTATCCGAGTGCAACTCGCAGCTTAATTTATAAGAAGCCTAAGATTTTCGCAATGGTTGCAAATCAGTTACTGGATGAGCATTTATCAGCCGTTAACTACAGTTTAACAAAGTAAGCAACAATGGAGTTCAAGCCGACCAGAAGCATTGTACACAATCAGGGATGTGACCTCCACTACTGGTATCAAGGCTCCGGACCTCTCATCGTTTTCGTCCCCGGCGGAAATGGCCACGGACGGCAGTTCAACAAAATAATCGCCGCTCTTGCAGACCGTTTCACATGCGCGACCTTTGATCGTCGTCAAATGTCAGCGAGCCAAGTCCCCGTCAACAAACGCTTGAGTCCTCCCCAACAAGCTCGAGATATCCGCGCCGTCATCAAAGCTGTCGGCTTCGATAAAGCAATTGTTTTTGGCAGTAGCTCCGGTGGTATCTTTGCGTTCCAATTCGCCCATGACTTTCCCGAAATGGTCGTTCATTTGATCTGCCATGAAGCTGGTCTTGCAATGCTTCTACCCGATGCAACGCAGATAACAGAGTGGATGTACAGTCTTCTACATACTTTTGAAACGCAAGGCCAGGATGCGGCTGCTGAAGAGTTTACGAAATGCCTCATTGGTTACGATGCTGAGGGTATCCCTAAGCCTGCGTCGCCTGAAGCAAGCAACCCGAAGAACTTTTGGGAGTACGAATGGGCGCCGTTGATTGGCTACTGCCCTAATTTGCTTCGGATTAAGTAACATGGTGTTAGTGTTGGTGTTATGAGAGGTGTACGGTGTAAGGATGCTTTCTACGCGAGAGCGATTGAGGAACAGGCCAAGATCTTGGAGTGTCCTAGGATGACGGTGCCTGGACACCATGAAGGGTTTCAGTGTGAGACAAAAGAGTTTGTCCCGTCACTTTTAGAGATTCTCGATTTCTTGGGGAAGAGATAGTAGCTACATATTTCTGGAAGCCTGACGTATCAATCAGTTGCAGTCATTCTTGCCCATTACTACATTTGTGAACGGAAGTTAAACGCCCCAAACAAGCAACGGAAGCGCATGCCCAGAAAACGGGCAAAAGATCGATCTCAATCACTGCCTGCGTCATCCAAGGCAGATGAACCTCTCCCCTCAAACCTCCTCAGCATGCCCTCATTCGCTCGCAAAATACCTTCCAAGACGCCGGCGCTTCTCTGCCACGGCGTCATACCAGTTTTTGGCAATTCTACCGGCAGATCTACTCCTCTATCATCTTTTCCGTACAAGCTCCTACCACTCTAATCCAAAAAGTTCCAATCACAAGTATTTCATTAAGCGTTGTCATCGTCATTTGCCAACCTTGTTTTTAAACTACGCTGATCCCCCGCATCTTTTACCCCATGGGCGAGTCTTGGCGTAGGAGCCGGTTTGTATAAAAACTGGCATCTGCTCCTGTCTCTACTTGAGAATATTATAGAACTTCTTTGTAATTATTAATTGGAAGTTTTTAACGAAAATGGCGGCATCGATTCCCCAGGGTTCAGGCGGCCATGACCATAAACACGATGATACAGCGCGCAACGAACATATCGAGCGGGCGCTTGATAACGTTGAGTCGAGGCCAAACGATGACGCCATCTTTTCCAAGTTTCCCAAGATGGATAAGGTAGATGAGTTTGGAGCTCATGCGAAGACGGACCCGAGAGAGATTGCGCTTGTTAAGAAATTGGATAAGTACATTCTTGTAAGCACCTCACTACTCTAGTGATAATTCTCGCGTCTGATGGATTATATAGCCCATGCTATGGTTCATGTACCTGTTCAATTACCTCGATCGCAATGCCCTGGTCAATGCACGGCTTAATAGTCTCGAGGTGGACCTTGGTCTTGTTGGGACGCAGTATAATACTTGCGTTTCGATTCTGTTTGTTGGATACATGTAGGTTTCGATCAGTATCACCTCCAGATGATCATTAACTAACGTCTTTAGTGCCGGCCAGGTCCCGAGCAACATGCTGATCAACAGAGTCAAGCCATCTTGGTACATGGCTGGCTTCTGTCTCGCATGGTCTGTCGTCAGTCTAGTGACCTTCTTGGCGAATAGCTACGGCAGCATGGTTGCGCTCCGTTTTATTCTTGGAGTCACTGAAGCACCGGTCAGTATTGCCATGCGTATTTTGGAATGTCATCTGACCTTTGGTAGTTTTATCCTGGAGCTTTGTTCATCCTCAGCATGTTCTACACTCGCAAAGAACTGGCTGTCAGACTGGCCATCTTTTATACGGGCAACATGATCGCGAGTTCTTTTGCAGGGCTCATAGCTGCTGGAGTGTTTGCAGGTCTTGATCAGAAGCACGGCTTGGCCGGTTGGCAATGGTAAGCTACCATGACGAAGCCTTCTTTCTCCTGGCTAACTTGATGCGACAGGCTCTTCATCATCCAAGGCGCCCTATCGATCCTTACGGCCATTCTTGCATTCATCTTCCTCCCAGATCACCCTCTCACCACCCGCTGGCTCTCAGAAGAGCAACGACAACTCGCCTACAACCGCATCTACACTGACACAACAGATGTACGCGAAAAGACTAGTGTATGGATCGGTCTCAAAGAATCGGCCTCAGATTGGCGAACATGGGCACTCTGTCTCATGTACAACCTCCATCTGTCATCAGTTGGCTTCCAGAACTTCCTCCCAACTGTCATGAGAACTCTCACCGATAGCAATACCATCGCTCTAGTCCTCACTTGTCCGCCATATCTCCTCGCCGCTGGAATCGGAATCGCTATGGCTTGGACATCAGGGCGCTGGAATGAGCGCACACTACACATCACTATCTGCAAATTCATCGTCATGGTCGGCTTCATTATTGCTGTTTCAACGTTGAACATAGCAGCCCGGATGTTCAGCATTTATCTCTTCGTCGGTTTCAGCTTCGGCATTAATAACATTATCCTGGCGTGGATCAGTGCAACAGTCGGACAGACGAGCGAGAAGAAAGCCGTTTCGCTTGCGATTTGCAATACGTTTGGTAACTTGGCTCATGTTTATACGGCTTATTTGTGGCCTTCGTCTGATGAGCCGCGGTATACAACTGCGTGGGTTTCGAGTATTGCTTTTTCTCTTGGTGTTGTTGTTATTGCGTGGGGGTTGAGGTTCCATCTGAAGCATTTGAACAAGAAGACGAGGAGGGATCATCCGGAGGTCACGAACTTTTATGTTTATTGAAGAGTTGGTGTTATGTATGTTATGCATTTTGTGCAACCGAGCGGGTGATAGCCGATAGTTATGCAACATCCACAAATAATGACGGGATTTTCGGATAATGGTCTTTCATAAACCGTGGGTGAGATCTGTCTGCTATATGTCGTCAATTACTGACTTATTCTTGGTGGAAGCATTCCACGAATGAGCTCTCTAAGTGTCATGGTCAATAGTGTCACTCCATCTTGTTTGAACGTAGGCGCGTTAATAGCGTGGCATCCGTCGATTATTTGCACTCCAAATTTTTAGTCGCTGTCTTGCCAAAGTCTAACGACAAGCATTTCTCTGTTGAAATAATTCTTAGTGCAAAGCTTCCCAGAATACTAGCGAAACTCTTGTATTCTCATACGAAAAGAATTGGCAGGCGACGTGAGTGTCGAGTGCATGGGCTGACATCTCGACTTGAAGTTGCATACCCTGCATCAGCACTGAGGGCTTATCTTATCTTCCTATCTCAGTGACGTCAGACTGGACACGACTCGCAACAAGAAAGATCACACAGAAACGTGACTCAGGTGAAACAACAGATCACAATGCATCGCGATGACGACAGGTAAAACACCAACCAACTCCATGCTCAATTTTAAATGCAACGCTATACACAAATCTATGATGCTACGCTAACTCTAAACCATGTATTGAATCGTCCGTCTCTGCCGTCTCTTCTCCTGCTCCTCCCTCTCCCTCTCATCGTCCTCGGACGAATGATCTCCCGAAAATACAGCAAACTCATTCCTCGCCAGCATAGCGGGCGGGATCTCGCCAGGCAAGATTCCGTTCTCATCAACAGGCCTGCTGAAGCGATTGAACGCGATAAAGTTGTCTTCATCAGCGGCGATCGCGTTGACTGGTGTCGCTGAGGTGAATGACTTGCGGCGGATGGAGATGGCGTCGTCTTGGATGGGCTCAACCCCTGTCTTGCGGTAGACAAAGTCGAGAAGAGGAATTGAGAGACCGTGGACGACGATGGAGAAGAAGACGAGGAAGTAGATGACCGGGCCAAGAGCGGCGAGAAGATCACGCTCTTCCTGGTCTGCATCTTCGGGATGAGGAAACAAGTGCTTCATGTGCTCAAGGTAGAAAACAGCGCCGACACCAATAGGTCCGAAATAACCCATGAACAGCGCCTCCTTATAATCCTTGACAACAGCAGGCATGGCCTTGTACAGTAGCAAAATGGCCGGGATGCGTCGGAACGCAAGGACCATGAAGCCAAGAGCGATAAGTCTGGGCAACGTAACGCCAGTGCCGTTGGGGTCGTGGAATGACTCCCAGGGAAGAACCATGCCGATGAACATGAAACCGCCAAAGTTGAGTAGCACGTCGATGCAGTGGTTGACTTCGTCGTGGCGGCGGTGCGTCTCGGCGAGGAATTCGCCGTCCCAGTTGAGCATGTTACCCGCGACGGTGCAGGCAACGAGATCGTTTGTGCCGATGGCGCCGGTCGTGCCGATGATGAAGAGACCGAGAGCTGCGGGAAATAGGAGGTAAGACTCCTCATCAACCCATCCTCTATGAATTATTAGCATCTCTTCTTACCCGCCGTTGGATTGATTGAGACTTACCGACGCATCGCGTACTTGATGGCCTTGCACGAACTGAAACCGACGACTGCACCGTAGGCGATACCCATGGCGACGTAGTAGAGCCAAGTCTCGACGACCCAGTTCTTCATGGCTTCACCGAGGCCACCACCAAGACGACCGACTTCTTCGCTGGCGCGTACAGCAAGGTGCGCAGCGTCAGCACCACTCTGCTCGGGGTGTTCGTATGCATGTCGCATCAAGTAAACAGCAAGCATGAGAAACGGGAAACCTACAGCCGTCAGTAACCCAGTTAATCATCGCGACGAAATAAACATACCAAATCCATCGTTAGCACCGGCTTCAGACGAGATGATTTCTCGCAGATGTCGAGAAACATACTTGTCTGCAAAAGGTCCCTTTGCAACAGCCTGTGAAAGGACAGGGTCTGTGCAGGTAACACATGATGCTAAGGCCAGTGCAGCCAGAAGACTAAGCTTGGGAATGGTAGCGAGAATGCAGCCAGTGGTTAGAAGCCACATGAGGGTCATGATTGGCAGCAGACACATGAGTAACTCTTTCCAGCGAGTCACGTTATACTTTGCCGGCAGCGAGTAACCAGCGATGACGAGCTGGACACCAATGACAACTCGCATCAGGCCCTATAGATGTCAGTCACCGGGCTTCACGACAGTACTAGGGTCACTTACCAGAGCGATATCCTCTGTCTGGCCAGGCTCCGCCGAACCCCATCTCTCACTATCGAGAAACTTGGCTGATACGGGTCCAAGAATGATGCCAAACACCATAGCAGGCACTGCGAAACAGCACTATCAGAAACTATCAACACAGAATGGCCAGTACAACTTACAGGCTTCTCCCAGGTACCATGACTGCTTGATCTTCACAGAAATGATACCGTACAACGCCATGAAGCCACCTGTAAAAACTCTGTCAGTGCCAAGGCTCGCCAAGATCTGGGCAAATAACCACCAAGAAATGCCCAGGAAGGAATCGTACTGACCCAAGACTCCCAACACGATGTTGAGCTCACTGAGGTTGAGGACTGGCATTTTGGCGTCAAGGATGTATGCAGAATCACGTAACTAAATGCTTGGGATCCAGAGGTATATAGTCTTCAGGTGTTCCGGTTTGTTGGTTCAATTCTCCGAATTGATAAGATGTCGGTGACGGTGCTGCAGGCTTGATGACAGAGAGGATTGGGGAGGATGTGTACCAGACACTATCCAGAGAAAATTCAACAAGCCCTTCGAGTACGAAAACTCTACAACAGCGAGTATGTTCTTCACAAACAGAACATAAGACGCAAACAAAAAAGAAAAGGTAGTGCAGAGTCAGGTCAAGATCAGAAGGAAGAGTTTCTACAGTAGTGGCGTTTGGGACACAGTATGCAGGGTGCAGAAAGCCTTTTGTACAAAGAGGAGCGCGGGGGAGAGAAAAGCGAGATATCGGGTTTAAAGCTGGGGAGGGAAAATGCCTCAGACTCTCTTCTAACAGAAGCCAAGATTTATTGACGGCAGAAGACAAGGGGAGATGATGAGAGACAGTACTAAAACACGAGATCTGCGTGGGCGATTCGAGCAGGTCAAAGCTACCCAGGGCGGAAGCTAAAAACAGGATATCGAGGAGCGTTGTAAGCCAAGACTGAGAACAGGTGCTGAAGTGCTCCACCACCGCCGCGGAAGAAGGTGAGAGAAGGCCTGTCGAACGACTCCGAGTAAACATTCCACGCCACCTGCCATTGTGTCAGGCGCTTTTCCCGCTCCGAGAGTGGAAGCTGCGGGAATTCTGATCCCGATGACGATATCCAGCTGAGTCGTCCGCGTTTACGACGATTTGCGCTAAGCTTGAGGCTGAACGCTTACGACGATTAGAAGATCTCTTCTAACGCGTAATGTTTTTGATCAGCCTCAGCATTTCTCACGATCAAGATTAAAAAAAGAAACAGCCACCGCTCAGATAAATAAGATCGGCAGGGCAAAAGAAAAGACAGCGAGGGATGGGGAGACACAGGCCGCTTCACAGTCGTAAGCTCCAAACGGTGGCCAAGTGCACCAAGACCTTGGCCGTAAGAATGATTCGCTTTGGCTGAATCATGGACATATTATTGAATGGCCAAGTCACCTGGCCAAGATATTACAAAGGGGGCGGCTTTCTTGGCTGGAGGTTGGCGGAGTATTGAGATTGGCGCTTGGCGCTTGGCGGCTACTTGGCGTTTAAGGTTACTTGTTAAGCATGCCCGCGTTATGCTTATTTAAAGTGGGCGCCTAGGTCTTGGGTCGTGCCGCCAAGCAGAGCCGCCAAGAATGCGAGGGCGAAACAGGTGATGGGAGAGTCGGGAGACGGGGAGACCGGTGAGCTTGGCTGGTGACTTTTGTGTCGTGTTCGATCGGAGGCTGGGGAAGGCAAGACGAGCGTTGAGTTTTGTTGCACGAGATGTTGGACTAAAACATGGTGATACTGATTAAGTCGAAGGCTATGAGGATTGAGAACGGTTATACAGATTGCCGAGCGTATTGCAGACTGATTTGGAATGCTATTGATAGAATTCCAGATACATCCTCGAAACTGGCAGGATAACGGATTCCTTTGATGATGGAATCAGGTAATCTGTTTCTGTCTTCCTGATGATCAGTGACTCAGAATTTTCAAGACAAAGGTTTAGAGTAAATGACATCAAAGGTCCATCTAAGAATGAATACATCCACATTTGCCATTCCAAGACTTGCTGATCGTGATAACATCATCTTGCTGCAGTTTGAGGCAAAAGAGGTTGGTCAAAATCTTTGTCGAGGCTGCAAAGGCAAATCCGTTGATAATCGTCAAGACCGCAGACGAAATAACCAAACATGACTGGACTGGCTACCGAGGACTAAAAAGCGATCTATCATTGGTCGACTCTTCCGCTCCGCTCCCCGTGGGTTGAATCATCTCGTAAACGTATCCGCAAGCCGCGGGATGATAAGCATGACTAAGATCGCGAGGAGGAAAGATAAGCAACTGATAAGAGGAATCTGATAGACATCATGTGAGAAAATGGGAAGTCTATTATCTTGCTGCGACTAGACGCTTACTCTTCTATAGGTGGCATAGTTTAGCTAGCTATTTCAACTTCCTCTCCTCAACCTTTCCATCTTCCGTCTCTCTACCAACTCTTTCATCCATTACATCGTGCTAGAAGCTCTTTCGTCCCAAGCATCCAGAGCCGGTCTTTTTGGCAATTGCAATCCTAGCTACCACTGACCCGTTATGCGGAACAAGCAGGCAGTATCTAAGAGCCTTTGCATTCTTTGCAACCCTCTTTACAACACGCCGAACGGACTGGCTGGAGAGTTGTAGAGGCCATTGTTTTCGGGCTTGGCGCGGCAGCTACCGCATTGGCTTTCTCCTCAGAGCGCCCCTGTGGAGCAGCAGATGGTGCAGATGTAGCCTCAATCTCTTCAGTATCGGACTGCGAGACATTTTTCGAGCTTGAATCGTCTGGACTGACAGATTCTGGCGATTCTGCGGCTGGCTGCTCACCAGCATGACCCTCTTTCTGCCCAGCGTCATCCTTTGGAGTTGTAGACTCAGACGAATCTGCTTTTGAGGTTGCTTCCGTCTCGTCTGGAAGGTCGGAACTGACGTGTGACGAGTGATGGTGATACGAGGAGGCGGAATGATGCTGAGGGAATTGTACTAGCAATTCATTCTTTGATGACCAACTGAGGCCCAGACTGTTCCAGATATTCTTGCAGGCAAAGCCCAGATCACTCTTCATAACCTCAGGCGCGGTCGTAGCCCAAAAGCCATTCCACTGTCCAGACATACTGACTTTAACTTCACCACCAGTCTTCATCATCTGACGAAGAAAATGGTTCTGATCTGTCAGGACAATGTCATTCTCCAACGCCTCGCCAGGGCTGATAACAGAAAGTTCGGGTGCAGTGTCAGGCCTGTACCCCTCTGGCTGGGGTGCGTATCCGGTAACATGCTGGTTGCCATCGGTGATCTTGAGATACCCCAGCTCAAAAGCATGCGGGCTGAGAGGAGAGTACTTGGTCCAAAAGGTGATTGGGTTGGTGTCGTAGTTACCCACCTTGACCTTGATAGTGAGAGGATGTAGAGTGACGAGGCTAAGGGTGACATGAGTGTTGCGAGCGGCTCTGCAGAGGGATCCCTCAGCCTCCCAGCCGCAAGACTTTTGCTTGGAGACAGGACCGATGAGTGCCTTGGCAAAATACTCCTCTTCTAGCGTAGGCCATTTACCGCTATGGTAGCGAGGCTTGGGGATTCCGATGGGGCAGATCCATTCCTCTTGGTGGCCAGGGGTGCAGGGGTGCGAGCAGTCAGGGGCTGCTGCAGCAACAATGCATCCCATCAGCCCAAGGACGAGGATGACTTTGAAGAGTGGGTGGAAGTTCATTTCCAAAGAATGTGGACTATCCTTGAGATGCTTGGGTAGGGTAGTGTTTGGGAATGGGAATACGGACTTCTGTGGGTATGGGGAGTGATGACTGGGAGAGTACTTGGAGAAGACGAGGTTGTGTGTTTTTCTCCAGGAAGAAGGGGAGGAAACAAGGGTTTAAGAAGTAGTTCTTGTCGCAGGACTATTAGCTACGTGGTCTTTGCAAAGGGGAATGTATAATGGCAAATTGAACACTTCATTATGTGTCTAATGATATGAGAGATGCTGTTGGTTCAAAAAGGTCGTGAGGAGTGTAGATCCAATGGAATCTTCCAAATTTTAGAGATCCAAAGTAAAATTCATAGGCAACATGATGTGTTATCTTGTGATTGGTTGCACACTGAGACGATGGTAGTCTTCGTATCTATAATACTGGGCAAGATATCGCGTGCAGCATGTGAATAGAGATGTAGTAACTCTAGCCTTGATGCAATACCATTTGCCAGGGAGAAAGGTTTCATATAAATAGCTTCATGATATTATCTTAATTTTATTTCTTGGGCCGCAGGTCATTATGAGGTAAGACTCTTCACCAGGTTGCTCGATCTCGAGCTCCTCGGTGTATCGCTTGGATGGCCAAATCGCTCTGGTGAAGATTTTGGTTGGCTTGGGGTTGATGCCCTATCTACCGGCGGGTAGCTTTGCTACAAGATTCCATCATTGTCTCCTTGTCTCATCCTTTCATTGCGTTCACAATAAGCGCAGACCTTCGACTTCCCCAGCCAGTAGAGCAGGAAGTTGATAAAAATTGGATATGTGGCTTGATGGCCTTTATTTGCCTTAATAGGATATATTACATGGCCAACATTCAAAGGAGGGATGTGGCGATACGTGATTAGAGTTCAACGTGGAAGCGCCAATGAAACAGTCGTGAGGAACTTCGTAGCTTTCTTTAACATCGTGAAATAGAGGGGTCAGCTGCCTCCATGGGAAAAGATCACATGCTTATATCGATTCCCTCAAGAGTTCATTGGCCAAGCACCGCACACGCCGTCTCATGGCATTACAAAGGCCCATTTCAAGATCATGTGTCAAATCTTCAAAGTGCTCCTCGACGTTCCATTTGCGCAGTCGATTGCTTAGTCTTTGAAGGAAAAAAACATCTAATCAAATACATCTACTCATCTCTCTCCTCCTGCTTCCACTGATGGAATTCGGTGGAAGGAAAAGTGTATCTGAGGCACAGGTTTTGGCTCTCGTCAACCTTCCTCTTCAAAGTTTGTTGTAGTCACGTGCAACTTGAGGCTTTCTCGACAGGAAACCCTCCCATGTTGACAGTTTCGCTTTTGCAGATGCCAGGGAAACCTCCGCAGCGCTCAAATAGGCGTGATTATGGCAGGGTTGCGCGTTTCTGCTCTTCATTTACACGCTGCAACGTAAGTGTTGACGACCGCGTAGACCACTTCGGCGTTAGTTTACCGCATTAAGACTCGTGAGTAAAACAAAGGGCCTTTTCTGGCCATTTTGTATCTGCTCATCATGAGAGTTGTGTTTAATTACGCTTTAGCAATTCAAAAGTAATTCCCATCCTTAGAATCTAAAGATGGCTGATTTATGCATTCTTGCCTCCTTGGAATACCTGTAAATACCAAGTCGTCCCGGCGTGGACGAGAAAAAGACTTGATCTTCATCTAGCAAAACAATTCTATCACACTTACACCTGCACTCAGCAACCCTTACTATCACCTCTACCCTCTTCTTTATTACAGAAACACAATCAGCAGCTCAAGTCAACTTGACACTCCAACCCCCTATGCAAGATGCAGTTCCTCAGGGTGCCTCTCTTGGCCTTTGGCCTTCTCGGCTCTCTTGCTTCCTCCTCTCCAGCCCCTACACCATCTTTCATCACCTCTGCCATCTCTGGAACATCTCCTGCTCCTCTTGCGACGGGTTTGGCTGCCTACCATGCTAGCCAGACGGGTAAGCATCATGAAAAGGATCACGTCAATGTCTTCGATCAGGCTAAAGAGGATGGCATGTATAATGGTAAGCGTGACTCCTTCAAACTCTTCGATCAAGACTACGTCGGTCATTCCAAGAACAAGGTCCTACTTGAAATGCAACGCAAGCGGGCCATGGATCTCGTCCCCGTCAGCGATGTCTGCACCGGTCACTCGTACTGCTATAAAGACCTCCCTGGCAAGAAGTACCTATCCGGCGATATCAGCGAGGCCATGAAGAATATCACTGTGTCTATGGAGCAAGTCGAGACCTCTCCCCTCACTATCGAAGTCAAGATCACCAACAACAGCACCGGTCCCATCACTTTCTGGTTGAACCTGTCTCCGATCAGCAGCTATGCTTTTGACCTCGGCTACTTCGACATCTATACAGACGTCGTAGGTGTCTTATTTGGCAAGCGCACTCGTGCTGAAGCTCACGGCTACCGACCAGCGTCGTACAGCGACCTCACCGAGCTCGGCCCTGGCGCGTGGGTAAGTGCACGGATCAAGCTACCTGAGAATCCAGATAGTTCTAGCGCCAAGTCATGGCGCAAGATGCTCGAGATGAGCGGCGATATCACTATCATGATGCATGGCAATTGGTATGGTATCTGGGCAGCTACCAGGGAGCAGGTCATGAGAACCGATATGGATTACAGCAAGTATGGCTTCAACTTCTGGAATGACCTCTTCATCCCGTGGGAGGCGACATTCCCTACAGAGTCTCAGAAGTGCTCCCCAGTGGAGGGATGCCGCATGAGGCTTGAGCTTAAGTAGACCTCCTTGCAACATGGGCGGAGAATGCGAATTCGATCATTAGCCCGGCATCTCTCCCAAGAAACTTTGCGACTTTGAGGAGAAACTACTCCTGAGCCACGTGTGCACTTAGCCTTTGCTTTCCTCGGCAACAGATGCGCCCAAGGCGATAGAGATTCAAGTACCTGGCATCATCGTGAAAGTCAGGCTTCTGTTTTTAGTTTCGTAAACATAAAAATGGGATGGGATTGGTCCAATGATACGACGTTCAGAGTCTATTTAGCTAATAATATCCATTTCACCACCAAAGTCTTTAATGCCCAGTTGATGAGGTGTTGTTAGTGGTGGTAATAACAGTGAGTTGGGTCATGAAATTCTACCAAAGACACGTAGCGCCATGCCTGAGTCCGTTTTGTATGTGTCATGAATAGTCGTCCGCCTCGCAGTGAGCTCCAAACCAGGGTTCATTATAACTCGGCCTTTCCTGGTGTAAGTTTATTAAGTGAATGCAAATTGTGGTCCAATCTAGCGACCCGTAGTTTTGCCGGGTTTGACACCTCTCCCTTGCGCCCCCCTTTTTAGCTAATTTTAAATTCCTTGCGTCAGGGTCAGGCCAGAATGACATTAATGAATAGCCCCATCACGTCTATAAAACTTTATTTTGACTTCACCTGTGCGACTAGAGTTTGTGGCATCTTGCCGTGGCATTGTTTTTTCGGCGTTTTCTATAATAATGGCCTATTGTAGCTTAGTCACAGCCTACTGTCTGCGTAGAAAGGTCATTTAACCATGTAGAACTTCCACGCGTCATCCATTCCTCTAATGACCTGTCTACCCTAAGGCGCCACCGCCGGACACGAAACGAATGGTGATGCCCTGACTCTTCACGCTTTGATCAAATATTGGATGAGTTAAGCCCTAGGGAACCATAGATAGTTTGACATGACAGATGGTGACGGAGCTCATTGGAATGTCTGATGTTTCATTCGTCCTTGCTTATCACGTAGTCACAGTGGCTCCCATCCCCGCTTCTTCACAGCAAATCTTCACAGTCATGCATTTTTCCTCCATAAGTACCACGTCGTCTGCCAACATAATTGCCAATGTTACAACCGCAAAGACCCTGGTCAACACCTACTCTCTCTAGATCGTCAATCATCACTTCTCATCATGGTTCTTAAACCGTATCTCTCCATCTTCATCCTCTTTGGTCTGCTGGTATGCTTGGCCACAGCCGCTCCGCCACATGATCCTCAGCCCAAAGGTTCCAATGGTGACAAGGGCCTGAAAGCCCGCGCATGGACATACCCGCCTCCTCCACCCACTCCCCCCCCTCCGCCTAAGTGGCCGTGGAAAAAGAACATCAAGCAACGTCGCCCAGATGAATACATAATGTACAGGGACCATAGGACGCGAATGATAATGTGCAGTAGAGGGAGCTTCTGGATAAACATAGGGAAATGGGCTCCAGCACCTTACGAAAAGTATGAGTTTGTGCAAGCGCTCCAGGACCCAAAGACAAAGTTATGGCAATGCCCAGCGAGAATACCAAACAACATCCCTCCGAAAAAGAGAGGGCTGATCGAAAGGAATGAAAGAAATCGTGAGAAGCCGGAAAAGCTGGAAAAGCCGGAAAAGAAAATCAGTAACATGGATACCGCTACGAGGGAAGTCCGCAATGCGCTGCGTACCACAGAGATCAAGATCAAACAAATCAGCCGAAATCCACCAAAAGTCACCGTTAAATTCATCAACAGGGGTCCGTACAGGATCCAGTTCCGCGAAGTTGGGAGCCCCATGGATAGACATGCGTTCGATAGAGGATTCTTTGTCATTTTCTCGTCCGGCCAGGACATCAGAGCCCGCAAGTTCAGGAATACCAAACGCGGTAGACTTGATATAAAGCATATAAACAGAGACATCATTACCCTCAACCCCAACCAGACGGTAGAACAAGATGTCCTCCTCAATCTTGCAGTTGGTAACACACGGATCTGTGACCAGACAAAGTGGTATGCGTATGTAAGGAAAAATGAATCCAATTCGCTTGAAATGAAGATGTACGGGAAGTGGGGATTCATATCGGTTATGGAAATGGCTAATGGCACGGAATATGAGGCCGATAAAGGAGTCAACCTAGATTTTTCTTCGAACACTATTAGGGTATGGGGTCGAAGGTTACGCAAACCACTTTTCAAACCGGTCCCTAAGATTGGTCAATAATCTTAGCAACTGTCAATAAGATAAAGGTTTAAGAAAGCCGGGCGGCTAAGCCATGAATATATATCGGGTACATGGATAATCGAGCTTCAAACACCCCGACTCAAAAGGCAAATCAAACTATGCAGTTTCTATTTCGTCTTTAATGCATTGCTAATACTAAAGTTAATACTCTCAAAAGACATTATAGATAAGCCTCAAGATCTGTGATACACCATACCCTTGGTCCTCAGTCTCTCAACACCACGATCATTTCGCTTGCTACAGCAACGTAAGCATCTGCTTCTCACACTCCGCCTCAAGTTCCGCCTCATACTTGGCCCAGCACTTCTTACAATCTCTCCAATTTCCAACCGCCAGTGCTCCAACCTCATAGCAATCGGACGGGTCGCACTTTGTAACTTTGTTATCCACGGCTTTCTGGCAACGACTCACGGTAATTTCGTCAGGGAAGCCCTCAAGGCATTTCTGACATTTCTTCCTAATGATTCTGATCTGACACATGATTCCAGTTGTAGGTTAGGTCTTCTACTCAGGGGCTGATGTTGGTATGTAATAGTAACAAGCGAGACTTGAGAATTGGCGGTATAACTTTAAGGAAAATGGAAAGACAAGGCGAGGATGCAAAATATTATATACCTGAGATTTGAAGCTATTCACTCATTATCTTATTACATTTACAGTGACTGAAACTATGATACTTGGGCGATAGCTCTGAAATGGATCTCAAATTCACAGAATTAGATAATCAAGAGCCTAGGGTCTCATCTGAGCAAACGGAGTATTATTCCAGCCATAACCGTGTTTCTGAATCACTTCCATTAATGGCGGAGCTTTCGTAGTAGAAGGACGTCTGTTTAAGGTTGTGGACTAAAATGAGCGCATAGCTATCATCTGCAGGGAGGATCCGATTGATTGAGATTGATATATCTTTGACATAGCGTTGTAAGAAAATCAAGTTCTAGAACATCACGGCCTCACGAATAATTACCCCGCTGCTCAATACCACTGATTTCGATAATTCAAGTGGCAGGATTCTGTTTGCTGGCGTTTTAATTAACGGAGACCAGCATCATAGTGAATGGAATGGAGAAGATCAGAGAAGAGATGAAGAACCAACTGTCGCAATTGCCAGTCGGTCTAATCACTTATTGATGCCACATAATGATTTGCTACTTCTTTGACCGTAGACCGACAGCTGAAAGGCTGTTGTTGTTAAATAGGGGAACCCTAATGCCACGAAACGGGAACAAGGTTTTATGTTAGTGTTGGACCAAGGATTCAACCCAATGATTCAAGACCCACATTCAATCAATATTACAGACACTATTGATGAGTCAGTGCCAAAGCTTGAGACATGTAGCCCTCGGTCCACGAAACATCAGATTCACAATTGAATAGCCAAAGTATTACGAACATCAGATATTGAAAATGGCAAGTTCAATGAATCACTCTCCATATGCTATCAACCAAAGGCCGTCGCTTAAGCAACCCATCTGAAATTGGGGTTCTTCCAGTCAAGGTCCTGAATCTCCTGCTGCGACAGACCAGCCAATTCAGCTTCAGGAGAGCGACTAGCCCGCTTCCGGTTGTCGCGCTTGATCCACCAGAGAGTTGCGGCTCCAAGAACGAGAATCGTACTAGACGTAGCCAAGTTCAGACCGTTGCCGATGGGGTAGTTGGGAGCGTCACTCTTGACGAAAGACCAGGTGGAGATCAGTCCGCCGATGTTGCCGAACATGACTGTGAATAGTTAGCGTCTTGTCAGAAGTCGAGAGTAATGTGTCGATGAACATACCGTTTGTTCCGATGGCTGCACTGCGCGCCGTGTCGCTGAGAACATTGGCACTGATATGCGAATTCGTCAGAGGCCCCAGTGCAAACGCCGAGCTAGCGACAAGGAACGTAGCACCATATCTAGCATGCCCATTCGTCGTCCCCAAAAAGATGGCATAACCCACCATGACCATCGGCGCGCAAAGAATAATAAAGATCTGTCTTCTGTCGAACTTGTAGCTAAGTCCCGGAATAAACACCGTGAAAAAGGCACCGACGACATAAGGCGGCACAGTAAACAGCTGTTGAGAAATAGTGGTTCTCTCAGGGTAGATAGTACGTACGATGGTGGGAAGGAAGAACGTAAGGCCTTGCACGGTGATGTTATCGAGGAGGAAGATAACGGATGTGGAGAGCGTGAGAGGACTGCGGATGCCGGCGATGATCTTGGCGGTGTCGATCTTGTCGAGGACTTCGGTTGTGCCGAGACGTTCGGCTTTGATGCGGTTGAGGGCAAGGGCTTTTTCTTCTTCCGTGAGCCAGGCGGCTGATTGAGGACGGTCGGTGAGAGTGGCTTAGGCGGGTTAGCATTGGTAGAGATCATGAGAATGGGGGGACTTACCGAATGAGATGATGGACAGACCGACGGTGATGATGCCTTCAATGGCTGGAGATAGAGTCAGTACTTTGTCGTGCTGTAACACGTAAGAAGGCTTACCAAAGATCATCTCCCAGGTGGTGAAGCGTCCAAAGTTGGGAAGCTTCAAAATCGCCGACGCTAAAAGCCCTCCAAAGGCACCCGCCAACGGCGCCATAACGATATACAGCGACAATCGAAACGTAAGTTCTGATCGTCTGTACCATCGCGACATATAATAGGCAATACCGGGCAACATGCCGGCCTCAAAGATTCCCAACACAAATCGCACACCACAGATCTGATGAACATTCGAGACAAACGCAGTAAAAATAGAACAGAGACCAAATCCCAGCGATGTCAAGGGGATGAACCAGCCAGGACCCATGTATTTGCAGAGGAGATTGGCAGGGATCTCGAAGACGATGTAGCTGATGTAGAAGACTGATAGGACGAGGTTGTAGTCGTTGCCTGTGAGGCCGAGATCTGCCTCTAGGCCTGCCAGACGGGCGTTTCCTGACTCGCGTTAATTTGGAGACCTAGTACGTAGGGAATGGAAAGGGGACGCATACCGATGTTGGCGCGGTCGATAAAACAGAAGAGATAGAGGAGACAGACGGTCGGAACGATCATCCAGTCAATCTTTCGGCGAAGTCGAGCTTCTGCCTTGGGATCAATGTAGAACTGCGAATTCTCAATGCTGCAAGTCGTGAGTCAAATGTGGTGGTCTACTTGAACAATGCGCGGAACGCGTACCTCTCAACAGTGGCGCCGGGAGTCTCGGTCATGTTGGACGCAGTATCAGCGCCATTCTGCAATTTCTCGTTCTGCGCGCTGGTATCCATCTTGCTGGCTGAGAAGTGATGGTTGAGAAAGGTGAAAAGATCGACGTCTGACCCCCTTTATACCCAATATCTCGATCAAACTCTCCCCCAGCGCTAGTGCCGAGCGGGGTCTGCGTCTTATCGGATCCGGGGTACTAGAGTTCGCCGTTTCACCTGGGGTAGAAGAAATCTGGGGAAGGCGGAAACTCTCACCAGCTGCCGGCATATGAGGTCGGCTTTAGACGCGTTGCGATTGGCTGGGTGAGCCATTAGGGTTCCCCGCGGAGATTGCGACTATGCTAAGCTGAGACTTGAGGCCGTCGAAGGGAGGTGCTGATAGGTTGGTGTTCCGAGGAAGATGGCTTGGAATGCGTGGCCTTCCGAGGATCATGTTGGAATTGGGTGTGCCCAGACCAGTCTATTTGTTAGAGTGATCGTGACGTTAATCTGGGTGTTTATTTTGATGCTTGTTTGGTGGGCCACGTGGTTGCGAGGGAGGTCTGGAGTGATCTCGATTGAGGGTTCGATCTGACCAGTTAGATTCGCTTTCGGGGGCGGTCTGGGGTCGTTGATTGTCATGTCAGCGTTGAACAAAAGGGTTTGGTTTGGTATTCGAGGAAAGCAATAATTCTGAAGATGAATTGCAAAGCTTCCATCGGGAGACAACAGTTGGACGGGGAATAGCTTCGTTATCTATGAAACAAGTCCTTGAGCTTGAGTTGCCAGTTGACCCATCCCGTTTATATTTTACAATCCAAGGTACCGTGCTTAGTAGCAATTAAGATCACATAATAAAAATGGAAAAACGGAAGAACTCTAAGAGCTAATATGAAAAGATAATATTGCCTCATTCAAAGTGGAATTTGTTCAATTGCACAAACAGGGAGAAGATCATTGTTACTACCCCTGACGTACAGGGTATTGCTACCATCAGCTTGAAAAGTTGGCCGATAGAAATGGGCGAACTGCGATAAGGATAAGGATAAGCTTATCCCAATCCCTGTCCAGCCAGCAATCGGGTAATTGTTTGACCCGTTGACTAAGCCAAGATGAGAAGACAAGTTCGATAGTCTCAGCACATCAGCTCAACATTCTCATTCACAGAATTGATGATATACTATTACGAAAATGGAGATCAAATTCAAGGTCCAAAAAGCCCTTGTAATTCCCAAACCTCCCCTGGAAAAAAACACACAGCCTTCAACTCTCGCATTCGTCCAAGTCAACCCTGCAAGAAAAGACAAAGCAGCCCAACGGAAAATCCGCCAGCATGTGATGAAAGGCATAGGTCTCTCCCGCAGAATGGGCACAGTCCGCACACCAAATCCAACAAGCCATTCAATCTTTGTCCCGGTATACTGGGGCGACGCGCAAGTATGCTATAATTTCCGCCGCTTGTTCCGGGCGATGGATATGGTCTCGGAAGGACTGCTATCAATAGCTATTGTTGATCCTGTTTTGATATTAAGGCAGCAATTACCCGCGACGTTTGAGAGTCCGCCGACTGTGGAAGAGATCCAGCAGTATACTGACTCGCTGAGCCTGGTGAGGGAGGGCATTGAGGTGGAGAGTAAGGCCACTGAGAATGCCATTATTGGGACGGTGATTTGTCTTGCGACTTTCGATGTAGGTTAAAGTCTCTGAACTGCGGTCGAAGCTGATGGCTAAGGAGGTAGATGCGCGCTGGAAACTCGGAATCGTGGATGGTTCATATGACAGGACTGGAAAGACTGGTTGAAATGGCTGGCGGAGTTGAAGAGCTGGACTCACGCCCTGCTATCCGGCAATCTTTGTTCATGTAAGTCTTTTGAACTTGCCATTTACCATGCTGACTAGCTCCTGTAGTTGCGACCTTCTGGGCTCAATGGTAGAAGATGCGGAGCCGAGATTTCCTCTCCCTCGAGATTTACCAACCTTACCCATAGCTACCCGGTCCCGATATGTTCAAAAACTTTTAACATCATTGAGAGATGATGATGAACTGATCAAGCAACAAATCACCGTCATTGACGGTGCTCTCACATCCGCGAATCAAGTTGCCGTCTTACTAAATGAAGTATGGCACGTCAGCCCATTCGCGCTCGATCTCCTCATCCCGGTGTGCGCTCTAGCACATCAAGTGTTATCCATAAAAAGAATAACTTTTATACCGAAATGCCACGAATACTTACATGCGACGCCTACTGGCATTCTTGCAGAGATAGTGCGCATCTCAGTTGTTTCCCTGTTCGCGTTGGTCATGACACAAGCTTCTGGCGATGCGCTGTACGTTGCAGCAAGAAGGAACAATTCGGTTGAACAACTTATGGCGCAGTTAGATGACAGGATTTGGAAGGGCAAAGAAGAGCTGAAGCTATGGGTGTTGGTAATCCAGGTCTGTATGGGCGTCGGTTCTTCAAAGTCCTGGTATCTGGATCAGATTACGCAGACCATGTTACGTGTTTGTCTACGATCATGGGAGGATTTGATGGATTGTTTACGAAAAGTTGTATGGGTTGAGAAGGTATCTCCAGTGCAGATGACGCATCTTCGGTCTGATATTGGAGAATGGCTATCTTAATATGACATTTTACAAGCTACTGCCAAAGCCTAGTAAGTGACGCCGCCGTTCACACCAATATACTGCCCCGTAATCCACCTAGACCTCTCCTGAACCAACAAAAGAACAGCATCGCCAATATCCTCAGGCGTTCCGGGTCGATCAGCAGCTCGTGTGATATCAACCTCCGACTTCATCAATTCATCCTCTCGGCCCTTGGGATAAAACTCCGTCCTCACAGGACCGGGAGCCACGGAATTGACCGTAATACCTTTACTGCGACCAAGCTACTCGACGTTATCAACGTGTATCAGCAGATAGAGGGGTATATGGGGAGTTGCTCACCTCTCCTGCCCAAGTCCATGTCAAGTTATCAAGAGCGGCTTTAGAAGCTGCATATGACGAGGCGACGACGTTTCCTCGCTTGGCGTTGGTGGAACTGATGTTGATGATACGGCCGCCCGGGGGCATGTGAGCAATGACGTAGTGAACCATGTAAAAAGCACCAAGTACATTGAGTTGAAAGACTTTAGTCAACTGCTCCACGTTCGGCTCATCGGTGATAGGACACAAAAATGCAGTCGCAGCATTGTTCACTATAATAGTCAGTTCCGAAGGCAGAGTCTGCACGAGCAACTCACCGAGAATGTCAATATGATCGGTCCCAAATCCTTCAAGGGTCTTGTCAACGAGATGCTTTGCTCCTTCGGTAGTATCAACAGAAGCCTGTATAGCAATGGCCTTTCCTCCGGCTTCACGAAGCGTGGTGCAGACGTTCTCGGCGCGATGCCTGGAGGAGTTGGAGACGTAGTTCACTACGACTGAGGCACCGTTACGAGCAAGGGCGAGGGCAATACCAGCGCCGATGCCGTTTTCACGACCTGAGCCGGTGACGATGGCGACTTTGCCTTGAAGAGTGAGGGTATCAGGCATGGTGGAAGTATTTAAGAAGGAGTAGTTTGGAGTTCCTCGAAGCTTGTAAAGAAGATGTTGATGCAAAGACGTAAACACTGGGAGCTCGCTGGACATTTATACCTCTCCAGGCCATATCATCACCTTTCATACGGATAGTCAACTCGGACTCCGAAGGGGATCGCCAAAGACAAGACATTGCGGTGACCTATCATTGATCCAGAAAAAGTTCGTTACTGAGTTCCCGAGTTATCCGCTAGCAAGGCTGGGTTGTTGAGTTGAGAATTTCCTAATTAGGAAAATGGTCTTTAATGCCCCGCCGTTCTCTGTGGGACATAAATACTGAACCGACTACTAATGATGCGAATGTAGCAGCATGAGATGCACAACTGTTGATTTGATTCGATAATGGATAATGTTGAGAGCCTGATTCTCGGTCATAGCTTTATCTCGATCTTAGAATTGGTCCGGCTGAGCAATTCATCTCCCAACAACAGGGAAGCGATCACGCGAGGCCAATCATAGCCATGTTAACAAGCTTTGTCCTGTTGGAACACCTTGTTCTTTACCTATCGTAGTACCAGGTATCAGGAGAGATGTACGTATTGGCCACCCCCTTGACTCGGTTATCTGGTCTCCTATTCGCCTAGATAAACTCTGAAGACAGCGCAGGACTGGTGACTGCACATCCACCTTGTATACTCATGGTAGCAGACTTCTCAGACTAAAGGCAAGTACATGATTGACTGGAATAGTCTAGGAACCGATAATGATTGCAGGGAAAAGAAGCTCCTGGTGGTGGTAGTGGCCAAGCCACGCTTGGTGGCACGGCCTAAATTTGTGGCCGTCTATTAATATCACAGTAGTAGCTTGTGTTAGTCTCATGTTGTAGAAGACGATCATGACGGAAAAGGTGACGTTACTATACAAGGAATTATCTGACAGTCGAGGTCTATGATTGCAGTAGAGTTTCCTTACTTGACCTGGTATATTTGACCAACAGCTACCGTAACTAATTCTACATGCAAAGGATCATGTTGCGACTATGTTGCTAAATCTTCAACATGAACAGTGATATGTCGCATTTTCTTTTAATGGGCTGCCTTAGCCTGTCACGTTGAGAGATAAATATCCTTTATGTGAGATTGAGCTCCCAATTCAAGTTGGCAATTAAGAGTTGAAAGTTGACAATATAGGACAGATCTGGACTCACTCCCATTATTCTGCCCTTGGAATTCGTTTATCAAGCTGTTATGCTTTGTTTTTTATGGCCGAGCTCGGCCCGGCATCGGAGCTGAGCTTCACCGCATTTTCTCTTTAGTATAAAAGATCAACAAAAAATAACAGAGACAGAATAAGATGCAGCCTCATAGACTCATAAAGAAAATAAGTGAAGGGAATTATCTTGTAACACCAGTAATGCGACAAGCTGTCTCATTCCGAATTTAACATATCATAACGGTGCTGTGAAAATTATGCTGGTATTTTGGCCCGGGAGGGTATTTTAGCTCTTATAATCTATAGATAAAAGATAAAATCTAGTGTCCGTTAACACCGTTTGCGCCATTTGTGCCATTGGTTCCGTTAAGTGCATGGCCCTGGGTTCGGACGTCGTGAATTGCCTTGGCGACATATTGCACGTTCCTCTTGTTCACTGGACATCGTTAGAAACTTTGCTATCAGAAACATAAAGACAAGCTTACAGCCAGAAATAGAAATACGCCCCGAGTTGAGCAGGTAAATGTGGAATCGCTCACGAAGAACCTTGACCTCGAAGGGAGAAAGACCAGTGTATGAGAACATACCAATCTACAATTGTCAGTGATTCCTCGTCATAAACCTGTGGACTGTTTTACGTACCTGATCGACAATATGGTTCCATGTACCAGGAGTCTCCAGCCTCACCAACTCATCATAAAGGGCCTGTCGCATACTCTTAATCCGACTGCTCATAACCTGCAGATCCGCCATCCAAGCCGCAGTCAACTCGTCACTGTCCAAAACCGTCTTGACAATAGTAGATCCATATTTCGGCGCCATTGAAATCTCAGATCGGAGCAGGTACGATAACGTCGAGTATGCGTTGTCTCGAATCTCCTTGGAAGGCTCCGCGAGAACAAGATGGACAGCGCCTGTTCGGTGGCCGTACAGACCAAAGTTCTTGGAAAATGACTGCGCGACGATCATGTCGGGGCGAGGCTGCTGGTGGTAGAAATATCGAATCGCCCATGCATCCTCGGCGGGATCTCCGGATGCGAAGCCCTGGTAGGCTGCATCGAAGAAGGGGAAGAGCTGCTTTCGCTGACAGACTTCTGCAATGGCCTTCCACTGCTCCTTGGTAGGGTCGAGGCCAGTTGGGTTATGCGCACAGGCGTGCAGCAAGACAGCATCGCGCGGCTGAGCTTGCTCCTCCAGGGTCTTGATCATGCCCTCGAAATCCAGCGAACAGTCTGATTTCTTGTAGTACGGGTACAATCTCGGCTTCATACCAACAGACTCCCAGATCATATGGTGGTTAGCCCACGTCGGGTCCGAAACCCAGATATTCTGCGGCCTCAAGTAATCGGCCACGAACCTCGCGCCGATATGATTCGCTCCGGTGCCGGAGACAGTCTGCACGCTCGCGATACTCAGATCATCCTGCTCCGCAAAGATCAAATCCCTCGCAACCTTGAGAAACTGCTGGTCACCCTCGATGGGGAGATAATCATGTCTCGTGAGACTAGCCTCGTCGAAGAGCTGCTTCTCAACGCGGGTCACTACATCCAAGGGCCATGACTTTCCCTCGTCTGTGCAGTAGACGCCGACGCCGAGATTGACGCGGTCAGGAGAGGCGTCGGCGCGGTAGAGCGCGAGGAGATCGAAGATCTCGTCGGTTGGTTGCGCGGGGAGTGATGAGAAGCACGAGGGGGACATGATGGGCTCTTTGATGGGTTGGGTGAAGTGACGAGGCGGTGGAAGAGGATCGGAGGAGGGAAGTGGGTATTTTTAGTCATGGGCGCTTTTCAGGGTAGGGCTAGTTTTTTTTAGCGGTTGAAGGGCGCCACTTGGAAAAAATGGGTGAAGTGTTTGTCGCTAGCTTTCGGGTTTCTTTGTCGGCAGCCGTCAGATGATGGGAATAATGTCAGCTGGTTGACGTAATTGGCATATCAGAGTGAGAGATCTGGAGATTCATCAGGAACAAAATCGGCATGTACAAATGGGATCAGCTAAAACACCGACCGGGGGCTAATGCACCTGGCATCAATTGACCTGTTTTTTTCTCTATTCTCAACCATTCTATAACCAATAGCATATTATCCCAATGTAAACGGTATAACAGAGTTCCCAAACCCTTTGCAGTTTCGAGATTGGCTGCAAAGTGAAGCATCCATCAAGTGCCAAATTAGCCGAATCTAGACTAGACTCATGTACACAAATTGTCTATTACCGAACGACCAATAATATCGCTCAATTGGTCATCGAAGGTTGCATTGAGATGACTGCCGCTTTGATGAGCGATTGATGAGAGATGATCAATGCGACTTGATTGGTATTGAGTTTTAAACAATGCGACGTTTGTGCGCTGTTAGTAGGGGGGGGCGAAACTAAAAGGGGCGACTTGGCTGAGACGCCCGGAAAATTCATGGTCCGTTGGGCGTTTTAGGAGTCATAACTTCGGAGACGCCGAGTGGCGGTTTATGATCTTGTACAGCAAGACACAGCCATTGAATGACTTTGAAGAGAAATGCTTAGATGAAAACAACAGAGCTGTTTGTGTCTCTGACTGCTAAGCTTTAATTGTGTCTAATTTTACCTCTGTTGTACGTGGCTTGGTTGAACTCAACAGCCTCAAGTCTGCCTCGGCACTTAACAGTTGCAACACTAACAAAACCCAAACCAGACCAGACCAGGCAACTAATGGTTCGACCCACGCAAGCACTGTCAATGCGTGCGCATCTCCCAACCTCAGGCATCAATACCAATTTTCCCTTTCTCAATTTCTTTCCAAACAGCCGAGATCTCATCCTCAGCTGAGACCTCATCTAACCCAATCCGACCCATTCATTCCTTCACCATCTTAATCATTTTTAATATCACAAATGCACTGTTTGTTGCCACTGTCTTTATTCACTCTTTTCTCTTCCGCGCACGCTTCATACGTTCAGTTCAGGGACTGTGGTGTCCCATCCTCATCGGCGTACTCCTACGACCCAAACAGTCTCAACGTATTTTTAGACGAGCAGCACAATGGAACGACGCTTAGTCTTGAGATTGCCGGGAATTATCCCACCATAGCATCGTGTCGGAGATCGCTGCTCGACAACGCCTCCGTCGAATTGAGCTTGGAGGCCCTGGGCGGGACGACTCGTTACAATGGCGAGATTCAGAATGCGACATGTCGGACTAGGGAGTTTAAGCAGATCAACACCGTTTTCCACATGCAGTATCTTGAGGTCTTCTTCAGGATAAATGATCCAAAACCGCTGGCGGCGTATGAGTTTGAGATCAACATTGATGCTCCGGATCATTTCTCAGTGGCGTGTCTCAACGGGTTTCTGACGCCGGATATTGGTTACACGATCCAGGCGATTTCATTCTGGATACCGGTGCTTACGTTTATTCTGGTCGTTTTGGTAGCTGTGTGGAGAGAGTGGTATAATCTCGTGCATCCCTTACGAGATGACGATGAATCCGGGCAGGAGAGAAGTCTAAGTCGATCTCATCTCACACGCATAGCCGATTGTCTCGCGTATATCCAATTCGTCTTCTTTTCCAGCGCGCTCAGCCTTCGACAGCCTGGATTTCTTCAACCGGTGGTCAGTTCGACGAGTTGGTCTACGCTCATGACTCGACGGGGTATCGTTTGGCGACATTCGCTGTATTATGGCATTCGCGATGGGATCCACGAGATCAATGGCACTTTTGGCGGGACTTCGGGGCTGGAGCACATGACGCAGGTGATGGGGGCGCCAGTAACAGTGAACACCTGGACCAATATTGCGACGCTGGCGGCTGTCATTCTCGTGTTCTTGTACGCGGTCATTCAGGCTGGGCTTCATTTGAGATGGACGCGCGATTGGTTTCAGCAATCGGGGAGATGGATGATTGACAGGTCTTCGAAGCCGCACCAGGCTACCATCTGGGTCGCTTTACGAGTCTACCTGAGCTATCTACTGCTGCCGCTCACGGCTTGGACGACATATCAACTCGACAACGCCAGCGTACGCCCGGTTTACTATACACTGCTCGTCATCGTGGTAGTCGTTCTGTTGGTCATTGGCTGCTGGTGGGGAATGTCGCGGAGTCCTCAAGACATGGGCTATTTACTGGTCGACGATCTTCACAAGCAGACACCCGAGGAGCCCTCACGAACGCAGGACTATTACAGCTATGTTACCTTTATTCTTCTGTTCGCTCGGGGAGTGATTATCGGTGGATTACAGCGTTTTGGAACGGTTCAGTTGCTCTTACTCATGGCTTGTGAAGTCATTCAGCTGGGCTTTCTCGCTTGGGTCAGTACGGCATCTGGGGTACTTTCAAAGCCGGTTCTGATGGCTGGTGCACGACTCTCTGCTCTTCTTCTCTGCTTGGGAATGATTCCTGATTTATGGACTCATATTGCCGCGAGTGCGCTTGGATATATTTTGCTAGCATTCCATGCTCTGTTCTTACTAGGCATGTTTCTTGTTCCCTCAGCTTACGAGTCTATCCGTCTTGGCTTTACTTGCTACAGTGAATGGCAGGCTCCTAAACAGCCTGCTCACGACTCTTCACTCGAGCGACCACAGGTATGTCACCACGATTTGTACTAGTGAGTACAATCACTAATCCTTGTAGGTTTACGGCCTTCGTCAACTCTCAAGACGTCCAACGACAAGAACAGACCTAACGAACCAAAGCATCATGGACCACAACAGAAGCAGCAGTCTATCAAGCTCAGCGAATTCATCCTCAGACTCCGCCAACAGATCCTCCCGAGGCTCAGAACCTGTATCACCCGAACTCCTCCGCACATACTTCCGCTCCCCCCGCCCCGAAAGATCTGTATCAAGCCTCTCCGACAGACGTCCATTCGACTCCCCACGATCACGCTCTTCACCACGTCATCAGCAATTCCCATCCTTTGATACCACGCGCCCACCAACTGTTTACGAGAATCCTGCGGAAAGGAATTCTGTCGGTTCTAGTTTGAGTACGGACAGTGGAGATTTGGGAGACCAGCCGTCTGCGTGGTCGGCGATATTGCCGTCGAATACGCATGTGGATTATTCCTTCAGGGAAACGGATCTGTATTATCATAAGCCCAGGGAGGTGTCGTTTGGGAATGCTGGTGGGGGTGATGATGACAGTGGACAAGCGTCGGGCTGGGCTGGGAAACTCAAGTTTTGGTCATGATAATTAATGTAGTTTATTTTCTTTTTCTTGGTTGGGAAAAAAGGGTACTGGGAGCGATTGAGATTCACCAATAATAAGATTAATGAACACTGATTCCTGCATCTGAACTTGTCGGTGAACATTTGTACTGGAAATGGAACGATTTTGTGACGCATCTCAGCGCAACTAGCTGCATCATGTCGTTGAGGCCCAAGTGATGACAGACACTGGGTCATGAAGCAACACCTGACAGCTCACCGAGAGAAGTCGATACATATGAGCAGCTAATCACCATGCATCATGCATATAAAAGAGAGCAATACCCCCTACAGACTGGGAAAACAGTCTACTTCGCCAGCCAAAGAATAATAAGTAATACCAAGAAGTCGACCAGAAAGCGAAGAGGCAAGTATGACTAGAACGCTCAACGAGCTCACTGCAGAAACTGAATTCTGGGAATGTCGCCAGACAAAAGGGGACGGCAAGACGTGTTTCAAGATTAATGAAACGGAGGACAAGGTTTGCATGGCGTGCAAGGCTAGGCGGGATAAGGGAGACAAAGCTATTGATAAAGATGGCCTTGAGATTGGGGAGTTGAAGAAGGTTGAAGGTGGGACGGAGTTTTGGGAGTTTAAGAACTGAGGGAGGCATGACTGAAGAAAGGTGAATCATTCAGAGAGAATTCGCTACTCACAGTCTGATCGCTGGTGTTGTGATTGATGCATGTCACCTTGTCAGAGCAGTTGGTCGCAGTGAAGGCAGCTAAGATGATATGTACGCTGCAGTATCTCACTGCTAGCTGTTAATGCAGGCATTCACTTCCTGGATAAGCTCATGGATGCAAGGCTTCCTGACAGTGAGTTGCGAATTGGACATCACGAACCATGACCACAAAAGTAGTAGTCTCGTCTGCAGACTGAGGAGGCGAGCATAGCGCACCAGTACTTAGATCCACAACTCCAAAACCATATCTAACCCACCTCTTTCAACCATGACGGGGACATATAACAACCTTCCGGAGACAATTCTGTTCTGGAAGTGCAAACAGCGGCAAGGCAACAAAACGAAATGCAATTTTATCAATAACAAGTCAAACTTGAACTGTGACGACTGCAAAGCCAGACGGGACAAGGGAGATGTCGCTCTCGATAAACACAATCGTATCGTTGGTCTGTTGAAGAAGGTGGAGGCTGCGGTGGAGTGTTGGGAGCATTACGAGTTGGATGACCCAGTCCAGGAGGGAGAAATTGGAGTGTGATTGGATAGAAGGGGAGAGCTGGTAGTTCTTGGAAGCCAGAAAGACTCATGGTAAAATGGTACAATATTTATACTCTCTCATTGACGTTAGTCCGTTGGTAGACGTGTAAAACCTCGGAACCCATAGTCTCTTCTATCACCGGCTTGAGTGATACATAGCTGATTCAAGCGTCGTTTCGCAATGAGTGGTCGGAAATAGTGTAACCGACATTATTCGTGGCTTGTCAGCGTGATTATTTGTATCTGAAAGCCGCCATCCAGAGGCACGTCCTTGAGTCGTTCACTACCAGGGGGGCACAGCTATAAATGGTAATTTCTCCGACGAACAACCTCTAAACCCATTGAGAATTAGCTCTGCAACATCAAGCTAACATCCAATACATAAAGCTGTAAGGACAGGAACACTATATTGTCACTATATTGCCTCCGATCACTGACTTGAATGTGCATAGCAGATATACACATCGTTCCATTGCAACAGGCCGGAATGAACGTCACTGACTCCAACACAGCAGTGATTTCAAGCCAAGAATTCGTATCTTGTCCTTAAAACCTGCGCTGGTAGCCTAAAGCTCAACTCTAACGGCAGCAACCAGATACATAGTTACAAACCAAGAAGCCCAATGCTCATCGGCGCAACGGCCATAACAGGAAACCCCACAGTACCTATCACAGCAAAAGATAACTCCTCACCATCAACGAAGCATTTTGTACAATGCCTATAGTCTACAGAATCCGAGAGGATACCGAGGTCTGGAAGTGTATGCGAAAAATGGCCGATGGCACAACCTGTATCGGGGCATCCGCGCCAGCAGACATGCTATGCCACAAATGTGGATTGAAGCGGACGGTGGGAGCTATTGCTCATAACGTGGATGCTCATAAGATTGGAGAGTTGAAGAAGGTTGAGGATACCGGGATCGAGCATTGGGAGTTCAACGATAATTAGCCTGGTATTGGAAGTCTCGAACGGATTCTTTGCATAATGAATTGAACGTAAACAAGAATTCATTATTTTGACTTCAGATTTGCCGCAAAATCCTCTATGTACCACTGTACGTAGCACGCTCTTCATTAATAACAAGGTTAATCGCTGAAGCAAGTCGTCACAAGATATGTCGAACTACTTGACTTCCAACCTCAACGCATCATACTGCACATAAAGCGTATCCGGCAAAAGCGCAGTCTCAACACTGGAAGCATTAAACGGCAAACTCAACACAAACTCATTCCTTCCCAACTTCAGCTTCGAAGCTGAAAACTCAAACTTGTGCTCGATGTTCTGGCAAGCTACTGCGCTGCGAACAGCACACGAGCCGCTTCGCCAGTAAGGAATCACCCATGTATCCTCATAGCCACCGTTGATGTTGACCGTCCAGGGGAGATTGCTGTTGAAACGATCGTTGACGGGTGTCCACTTGGCGTTACCGTTGCCGGTACGTACGCCGGCGAGTTGGACTGTGAAGGTAGCTGTTTTGACGCCTTTGAGCTGAGGCTTGGTGAGGTCGAATGTTATGGTCCAGTTGTTGACGTTGTCGTAGTAATTCTCCGATCGAAGATGGTTTCCCTTCGCAGCGATGAAGGACCAGTGAACATAGTTCAGATCCTCAGCTTCATTATCCTTTCCGATGTGAAAGCTGACGCCCTTTGGAAAATCTTCAACAAAATCGTATTTTCCCCAATAAATGCGATATTGCTCTGGCTGAAGAGGCTTTGAAGTATCAGGTGCGTATCCATGAAGGTATTCGCCAGATGACTTGTCAGGGGTGCCAATACGCCAGAGTTCTTTCCCGGCGTTCTCCTCTTTCCATGTGAAACTACCCTCGTTTTGGGATTTAGAAATACGAATGTCGTCTTTGATGAACCATCCAAAAACGTCATCAGCGTAGATGGTGACTCTGTACACTCCATCGACGACTTGAGGAATGCTAAAGGCGCCAGACCCGTCGATCTCAGCCCAATACTGAAGCGACTTCGTATCGAACACATTGAGCTGGAAATCTTGCTTATTCTCAGAAAGAACAATTACGGGCTTCTTTGCGCCCTTGGGAAGCTTCACTTTACCACTGTAGGTAGTCCGTTTTGCCGATGGGGTATAGTTAGGAACATGTTGGGCAATGCTGTCATAGAACCTTGCATTCCACTCTGGATCGGCGTACTTGGCAGCATCAGCTCGAAGATCGGCAAGCTTTGCGCCCTTGTCGCCTTTGTTGAAGTAGTAGAACTGAGGACCCCAGGTTCGGTCAAAGCCATGAGTGATGTTTGGCATCGGCGCGCCGTGGTGGCCAGATACGATGTAATTATACACGATGCCATCGACGACAAGATCGGAGTGCAATGGGCCGCCATAGTATGTCTCTCGCGTATTATGAACAAGCCACGCGCCAAAGGTACTTCCATCAGCACTGGTAGAGCCATCGCTGAACTGGCCATGAACGTCGTGGTTACGCCAACTCTCTGAAAGACTGTATTTTGTCCAGTAGTCGGAGTATTGCTCAACGTACGGATCATCGGTTTTGTTGCCGACATACCATGTTGCATCCTGGACTGTCAGAGCACCCGAGGCATCTGGAAGGGGTCCATAGTTTCCCTCGCTAGTGGAGAAATGAGTCCAAAGCTTGGTATTCGGCCTGAAAAGCGTGCGCAATTCGCCGAGATCACGTAAGTAGGGCTTCGACGCGTTGAAGTATGTAAGGCGAGTAAAGGCATGCAGACCAGTCTCTTCGCCCCTAAGGAAGAAATACTGCGACAGAGTCTGGTTGGTCGGCTTATAGGTGTCGCTCATGATAATTCCACCATATTTGGTTCCAGTAGAATCAGTGCCTTTGACAAGGCTGAGATCTGCGGTACTACCCGGTGTCCAAAAACCGGTTGGGATACAGGAGCAGTCAACATAGGGACCTTTGCCGCTGTTTCCGCTCAGCGGTCCGAGCAGATCTTGGCTATCAAGAGTAGCATCGATGATGTGCCCGCTGGACTTGGCGAGTACAACTGCGAATCGCTTGTTGGAGAGGGAGATGTGGGTTGAATTCTCAGCCGTGGTCAATTCGGCTAGAGCATGGTTGATTAACCCAGCGACCAAAGCCAACGACTTCAACGAAAAGAACAGCATGATGACCAGGCTTATGATCGCTGATGTCTACCGAAAAGAGACTTCACACGACTTAAATGCAAGCATCGTCACTCGGCTCAATTGGACCGAGCGCTTCGGTGGTAAATGCGCCGGGAAAAAGGATCTCATCGTTTGTATGGATGGGATGATTTAGCCGCCTGAGTCCCACCACTGGGCCGCAGACGACGCGGGGAAGACAGGGGAAGAAATGACAATGTCTTAACTGCGAGAGGGCAAGATCTGCATCGACAACCCTATTCAGGCAGTTCAAAAAAGTCTTCCGGAGTAGCATGTGCAGGCTGTTGTTAACTGCAATAGCCGACAGTCTGACTGCAGGTTCTCCTTCTAGTTACGCCCAAGGATGGAGGTAGCTCTGTTGTTATCGTCGAGATTCTGGTATGGCCGACGTTGACCCGAGATCCTTTGAGGTCGAAACGCGCTAGGTAAGGGCAATCTTACACTTGGCGACCGGCATGACTCATCAGACCAATTACTTCTATAGTCTTGAATTCGGTTCTATTAAAATTTCAATCTCCAACCTACAAGAAACCTCTCTCCGACGACGCTGAACCGACCCAAAAGAGAAATCATGGAACCACCTGTTGATGTAAAGGATCGTCTTAGGACATCATACAATGCCATTGCCCCAGCGTACAACAGTTGGACAGCGCGCCACAACCAACTGCGACTGTCGTATCTCGATAAATTCCTCAATTTCTGCCCAGAGTTGACATCGGTTAGCGGTGCAACCAAAAAACAAGTCCTTGAGCTGGGATGCGGCTCTGGAAGTCCCTTCATCTCAACTCTGCTTGCTCGAGCACCGTCTGTCCATGTCCACGCCAACGACCTTTCCGACGTTCAACTAGATCTTGCTCGGCAAAACCTGGCTGAATACCAAGATCGTGTTGAACTTTACCCCGGGGACATGATGAAACTAGACTTTGCACCTGGTTCTCTTACTGCCGTCGTTGCTCTGTACAGCATTATTCATTTGCCGCAAGAGGAACAGCGAGAGATGATAAGGCGGATTGGCAGATGGTTAGCCCCAGGCGGTATCTTCCTGTCTACTTTTGGTACCGATGAGGCGTCAGTCATTATTGAAGAGAAGTGGATCGAAGAAAAAGGTTGGATGTTTTGGAGCGGACTTGGGAAGGAGGCAGTTCTGAAGGCATTGACTCATGAAGCTGGATTGGAAGTTCAACATGTGATTTTAGAAGAAGATACAGACGATAGATTCTTATGGGTTATTGCGACGAAGGCTAAAGCATGAAGCTTTATTCAAAAGACGGAGGCTGTATAATAAGTAAGCAAATGCGTTTGATGGATATTCCTGATCGGTTTCCATGTCGTAGAGTTATAGGTCTTATCCCTGTGACCTCTCAAGAAGATCCTTCAATTGTACCTCACACATTGAAATAATAAACTCCTCACTCCTGATGTTATCTTCCTCGCCTCCCCGTTTCTTTTGCGAATCCCGAAACTGTGATAGGAGCTTCTTGTGCACTTCAATATCAAACTCAATGGATCTGATCGGATCGTGGACGAAGAATGTGGAAAGCTTCGTCATGTCCAAAGCATCGTCAAGTTCCCGACGAAGACCATGGAGCCAAAAGGAATCTTTCGTATATTCGCCGGGGGGCAGCGTAATATGCATCTTTTCATTGTTGTCCTCGAACTCCACTTTGAAATTCGCCATGTGCTTCTTGATAGAGACTTCTAATGCGTCCATGGCGCTTGGAGGGAATGGAATATCTTTGATTCTGATGTAAAAGAAGTGTCTCGACGTTTCATTCAATTCTTTTGTTCTCTCCTCGACGCTTCTACCGTGTTCTTCAACGGTTGGGGTGTTCATGGTGAGCTTGTCACTAGGTGACTTGGTGATTTGTTGAGTTAAAGTGGTTTGATTGAGGGTATTGAGTGAGTAGAAAAAGGAAGCCAGTTGCCAATACTTATGTAGAACTAGGAGTATGAGGGAATGGTCTCTGATGCGGACATCTTTAACAGTGACTCTCAGAGTGTATTGGGGTCTGCCTCACAATACCATCTGCGACTGCGGTCTGTAACTAGAGATATTGAAGCTGAATGCCACTAGTCACTGTTAAGAACCACTGCAAGTCACAACCTTCCTCTCCACGAAGTGAAGCTGATTATCAACAAGACATTTACAAAGGATGTAAGAGCACAGTAATATTCATTCAGTTGCCAATTGTTACATGGATTAGTTATCTAATATTCGAGCGAGCTGGCCCTTGCAATCATCCTAAGGGTGGACTGATTGTAAGTTTGGTTCTCTTCTATTTTCCATTTTTTAACCAGATATGCTTTTCCAGTTCAACGACTATCGCTTATGTATTGCACAACGAGCCAATATAATCATCATTTTCGGATTAGTAGGAGGGACTCGATTTGCTAGTTCAAATAGGTAAACTCATCCCGATGCGATATCCAGATCCCCTTGGCCTAGATAAAGAAGCTAAAGATGCCGCATTCTCCAAGTTAGCTCCAAGAATAGGTTCAGGAATAGATTCAAGAGTAAAAAGTATGGCATACCCAAGACCAACTCTACTTAGCATGTCAGAAATTGACCTTTCTTGTTCCATCTCTCGGGCAGCCATCCCGACCATAACAATAACCTTGTCATTACACAAGGAAAGTACATACACGCCGGTGAAACTCCATCTTTATGACTGAGGGTGTCTTGCTCGCCTCCGTCCTTCTGAATCCCTCGTCTTGCTCTAGCCTTTCGCGGTATGCTTTCATTAACTTCTCTTCTATTAGGCCCACCTGTGCGTTGCGGTTTCTTCTACCATCACTTTCCCAATAATTAAAGAGCTTTCCTTTCTTCATTGCAGCTTCCAATTCTTTTCATATTTTTCGAAGCTCTACAAGTTCCATCCTCGTATAAGAGCCTTCGGGTATTGTGATGTGAAGCTTTGTGTCGTTATCACAGATCTCAACCTTGTACAAGTCTTTATGCTTGTCTTTAAATGCAATAAGGGCAGGCATCCACCCATCTTTCCTTTTGATAAAGTAGCAATGTCTGAACATCTCGTTGAGATATGCTGGTGATGATTCGTAAGGGTATGGTGGAGATGATCCGCTAGGATATGGCGGTGGTGGTCCGTCAATATATGCTGGTGGTTGGTGAGTAGAATCAGAAGGTTCCATTATTTTGTACATAGACCAGGTGTATTGTTGGGAGTTGTCTGTGAGGTGGTGTGATAGCTCGGATGAAAGAGCACGCCTACGCTTCTTTTATCAACGCCCTTGGAAAGAAAGGCCGTGAAGAGGGCATCATTCCAGGGAATACCGAGAGTGATGCTTCTACAAGTCATGGAAGCCTGGCTCACACCCGCAACAATCAACGATTGTTCAGAAGCTGCAAGTTTCAGAGTGGGAAGGGTTTCATGCTGAACAAGACTAATCAATGCGAACTCGCATGGCTTCACCAGGCTTGATTCACAAAGTGAAAGGGCTTCGGAGCGAGTTCAACCAAGGAGAATGCCTCATTGTCAATCATCAGATTGCAGGTCATTGCAGGTTCAACCTTTGTGACTGAGGAGTTACCCACTGGCCACTTCGCTCTCTGGGTGGATCATCATCTCGAAGGAGCTTAGTATGTTTTTGGCTACCCTGGGGCAGTGTCAAAAAGTCAGGAACCATGCTGAAGAATGGAATTCATCTTGATCAGCTATTTAAGCTAAGGCTTGTACCAAGTCCTTATTTTGGACTCTTCCTTGTTTAGGCCACCTCTCATGACTTCATTTCTTGCCTCATCTCTGTACTTTGGCCTCTTGCTCTTGATAGTGGGCTTCCACTGCCTGCGCAAAGCGATCATGCCTTTACTTGTGCCTCTTCTCATCCTTTGCCCAGTATCCAGGCATATACTTTCTCAATGCTGCTTCAAGCTCTTTTTTGATTGCTTCCTGATCCCTTAAGACTTTGTGATAGTAATCATCTTCGGGCAATACAATATGAAGAGTCTGCTTATCCTTATCGAAGATAACTTCATATTTACCCTTATACTTCTTAGTAAAATCATGCAACAATGGAAAATAGCCGTCCCTCTTTTTAGTATAGTAATAGTGTCTGAAGTCTTCGTTCCACAACTCAGACCATTCCCGGAGTTGCTTGGCAGTCACTGCACCCATGATATTGGCAGACGTTCGTTGTCGTTGTGTTGATGTGATATGGTTTTGGATTCAACTAAAGTCCAACATCTAGGTCACTGTGTTATACCCCTCAACGAGTGCCAGAGTGGTCGCTGTGATACGGACTTGAAGTCGATTCGTGAACAGTGATGCTACACCAGTAGACATGCAAAGTATCGCATACAGGAAGTCCTTGTTGTACAGTGACTCTCGGGACCTTTGGGGGCATTGTTAGTAGACAAGAGACCGTTGCTGAATAGATATTGTTTAGTATTATGAATCGATGGGCTACGTGCAAGGAGCCATGCGAATGGTGTATTGTTGAATGTGTGAGAATTCCTTGGACAGAGAGACCTGCCTAATTGAAAATAAGTTCTATGTGGCGAGACAAGCTTGCTGCCACGTATCTCAGCTACAAATAACACTTGTAGCTCACAACTATTGACTTTAAATATAGCCGAATGAACCAGCTTTTGGGATCAATATTGGTGCTCATCAGGACCAGTCAGAGTTATAGAAGCCTGTCCCAAACAGCCTACTGGGAAGGTTCTGAACGAACCAATTGCTCTTCCAATAATACATAATCTACTATTGATACAAAGAAAAAAGACAGTTCCAGCTGAATCGTAATGAATAAATCTGCAGAATGGTCCTTGAGGCCTTATTGTTTCAACCTTCTGACTAATTGATGTCTTGTATCCTTGCATCGATCTTACACGGATCATCGGTAAGTACCTGCGTCACAAATTCCCAGTACTTATCCAACCCTTCATCTTCCAATAGAGCACCAAGATCAGAAAGTGCCTCCTCTGAGCTCTTGTTACCAAGCGATATCGTCAGTCGAAGCTTATCGTCCCATCTGTGGGCAAAGCAGATCTTATACTTCTTGACGAGCCTTTGAAGTTTGTTCTCCGGCACAGTGATGACCGTACTGACCAGTCTCTGTACCGTACCCAAAGGCTTTTGGCGCCATATTGTGTGGGTGTATATGGGCTTCGTGACGGAAGTTGGTTGTGACATGGTTTCGTAGGATTGTGGTGGGATGTTTTGATGAGCAAGTCGGGAAGAGCAATGACGCTCACTTTATATGGCGATGATCAAGCGCATTGATTGTGATGAGGATGTCCTCTGCCCAGACTGAACAGTGATGCCGCATAAGTAAGCCATACTTGTTTACGCATGAAAGGACTATTCTTCCAGTGCTGCTAGGATTTACGTACGAATCCAGGTTAACGCGGAATACTCTGATTGTCCTAGAGTCTTTCACATCTGGCCATTCCAACTGTTTGCAGAAATACTTCTTCTCGTTTTACTGTAGTACGTTGAGTTAACATATGCAACACATGGAGACCAGATAAAGAGTCTGATGAATTGGTGACTGTTTTGTGGCGCAAGCATGGTCTACACCGAATCTTGGATCGGATTCTCGCCGCCAAGAATTTCTCGCATAGCGTTCTAAACCCTGAAAGTCGAGGGCGAACGGCCCAAAGGTTGTCGCAATATCCAATGCTTCTTTCCAATCTCGCTAATTGTCGCGAAATCCTTTTCAGTTTTCTAGGTCTGCAACATCAACCTCAACATGATCTCGATAGCATCCAGTCACAGTGAGTTTCCGCTGCCGGTATTTGTTAAGCCCCCTTCTTTTCATCGCCTTGAAGACGTCTTCAATCGTGTCCTCCACGCTGTTGCTCTCCATAAAAGCTCGAGTGATTCAAAGGAATTGCTTGTCCTTATCCAGAAACTCGGCTTTATACTGCCCTTCTGACTTTGCAACCAAGCGGTCGATCTTTTTGTCTCTGGACGGACGGTTTGGGTCTCGGCGGAAAAAGCTGTGTACGTACTGAATCGCCATTTTGAAAGGTGAGGTTGATTGATCTGGGTACAGGTCTTTTGTGATGATTTTGATGAGTCATGCGAGGAGCGTGCTCTCGACTTTGCGATGCACGAAGATGGAAAGGGACAGTGGTGGAGAGCATATTGCCGAGATCTACCTGGGCCATGGTGCTGTGCGCTGGAGGTGGTGAAGCATTGACTGAAGAGGACAGTGACGCGCAAACTGCTATTGGAATTCAGAGACCTGGCTTCTTCACTGCGGACAGTTGTTGACTGTTGGTGACGACCTTCAATAACAGAGAGGAGGCTTCGAGACCATGTGATTATCTGACGTCGGTATCAGCGAGTAACTTCTTTTAGGCGAATAATTGGCATTCAATCATTACTCAGTCCAAAGCGCCTCTAGTTCGCATAACAGAGGGAGGCACTGGAATTTCAGGTATCTCCGAGTCAGAGGTTGGATTGGGCTGTGAATATTGTAAGTGTGCGTTCGGAGGCATCCACATTTCACTGGCGAAAACCTCAGAATGGCAAGTAATTAATTGAGGCGGCCAATCAGCCAAGACATGCGCCGTTCTATCTAAAATCTAATTGATATTTACCTATTTCGCATCCTTGATGATGAGTTCGGCAGCAATCTCAGCAATGCCATAAACCGCGGTCTGGATATGCGCCGAGATCAACAGAGGAATAACACTAGCATCAACAACACGAAGATTCTCAACACCATAAACCTTGAGCTTAGCATCAACGACGCCGCCATATGCCCTGGGAAGCATAGCGCAAGTACCGCTAGGATGGAAAATGCTCAGCGTCGTTCTCAAGACATAATCCTTGATCTGCTCATCCGTCTTGACATCCAGACCAGGTTCGTACTCATCCTCCCAGATCGAGCGCATGGGCTCAGTGTTTGCGATCTTCCGATTGTATTTGACTGTTTGGAAGACAGCTTCGACATCGTGAGAGTTGCTGAGGTAGTTGGGGTTGATGATGGGTTTACCAGCTGGGTCGGAGGGATTGATGTGAACGCTGCCGCGGCTGAGAGGATGCATGACTACGCCAATGAGAGTCACGAAGCCCTTGCCGAAGAGTGGGGACGTGGCAGCGGGATAGCCCTTCACTCCAGTGTAACCATCAGAGAAAATGACCTCGACCTGAGGAACAGAAGAGTCCTTGAGGAAATCCAACTTCTTCTTGTCAACCTTGCTAGCATCCTTACCAGCAGCGTCCTTAGCAAGCGACACCAGCTTGGCATCATTGCCCAGAGCCTGCTTCCATGTGGAGAAGGTATACGCACTGCCGGTGTAATCGTACAGAGAGCGCTTGCCAGCGTTCCAGAGAGCTAGCTGCTCAGCGGCAAAGGTAGCATTGCTTCGAAGGATGTCGAACGAGAGGAACTCAGGCTTGAGCTGGTACGAGGTCATAACGCGGAGATGGTCCTGGAGATTCTCGCCGACGCCGGGAAGATCGATGATCTGCTTGATGCCGGCGGCGGAAAGGACGGATTTACTTCCGATGCCGGATTGTTCGAGCAGACCGGGGCTCTGGATTGAACCAGCGGAGAGGATGACTTCGCGACGGGCCTTGATGTAGGTTCCGTCCTGAAGAGTCACGCCAGTAGCGATGGCTTTCTTCTTCGCAGCGGGGCCGGAGACGTTGATCTTGGCGACGACGGTGTCGGCGAGAATCTCGAGGTTGGAGCCGGAGATCTCCGTGTAGGCATTGGCACTGTAAGAGCGATTGTAGTTGGAGGGGTCGATGCTGCTGGGCTGGTACATAACACCAAGAGGATTGCCACCCAGCGACTCGAGATTCTTGCGCACTCCGAGCTTATTGAGAGTTGGGATCCAAGACTCTTGATGCTTGGGGATGATGCGATTGATGACAGCCTTGACGGGGCCGCTGCTGCCAACGCCCTTTGAGCCATATGTGGCAGTGTTCTTGCCAGTAAATGTCTCCGACTTCATCATCGCCTTGATCATCGTCTTCCAGTTCCAGCCAGGGTTACCGAGGGCTTCCCAGGCATCGTATTCCGCGACGGCAGCACGATCGTAGGTCATGAGATTGAGAGCCGAGCTCCCTCCCAAGACCTTGCCCCGATTGATCGGCCAAACTCTGTTATTCGCGCCCGCTTGAGGAACAGTCGTAAAGTTCCAATCGTACTTGGTACCGAGGGTCGAGCCTTTCATACCGGGGACGTTGATCTTTGGCTCATCGTCTACAGCGGGACCGGCTTCGATGAGGAGAATGTTGGCGTATGGGAGGCCTTCGCTGAGACGTGCAGCGACTGCGACACCAGCTGTGCCACCTCCGACGACGATCTGTAAAAAAGGTTCATGATTAGCCGAGAGATCCGATAGATTGCTCGATTTTAAGATGAGGAATGCGACATGTCATTAGAGTTCAAACGTGCAATTGGCAGACTGAGACAAATGCTGTTTGGATTGGAGACAGATTGGTTCGGCTCAAGCAGTTAAACTCACATAATCGTAGGTGTCCTTTGACGGAGCCGCTACTGCAGCCGCAGCAAGGCTAAACCACAAATGCAACTTGACAAGCATGGTTGGTCTCCAGGAAAGTAACAGATATTACAATGCACGGTAATCGCCACAAAGCTGCAGAACACAGACGAAAGAAGAAAGAGAGGAACGCCCGGGACCCGAAGCCTTTATTGAGTCCGCCCGCTCGTGCATTTGCCCCTGCAGATTAAGGTAGTATTTAACTGTAAAGTTAATTGACAGACCCGAGACTCGTCCGTGACAGGGAGCGGAGCGAGGCCTGTTTGGGGCAGCCATTATGTCCTTGGCAGACGATGAAACCCCGCCAATGCACAATAAGGTTTTGCTTATGGAGCACAGCCAGGGTCTTAGGGGACTTCGCTTACAGCGACGAATAGAATTGGGCGGAGAGGGGGATATTTCTGCGGGATATGATTATACAGACCTGAATGATGCCATGGTTCGGTGCGCGGGCTCGCTGGGAACCGCGTATAAACCCAACGGCCAACGGGGCGCAATGACTCGAACAGTGGGGTTTTCATGATGAATACAGTAGGTGGCAGAATCCGATGCTACCTTTTAATAGAATTTAGGTTTCGGCAACAGCTGCGCCGTGTGATGCATCAGATCCCGGCACCATCCCCTGCCCGTCAACAAATGCCGCGTAGACCATACATAAACAAATGTCACCTACTAATCACTGCCAATTCGTGCACTCCCCCTTTTCCCCCCCTCTCTCTCGCTATTCTTTCGTCATATCGCTGATCATGGCATCCGTGCAACCGCCGAATCCTTTACCGCCCGATCAGAACGTCGGCCCAATCCTCCTGGGCATCTCGGGCACCTGTCTCGCCCTGGTGGTCATCACCACTAGCGTGAGGATCTGGGTGCGCTCAGCCCTACGATCGTCGGGCTGGGACGACTACACCATCGCCATCGTTACATTGCTCGGCATCGCGCGGTTCGGCGTGCAGGTTGGGCAGGTCAGCATTGGGAACGGGCGGCATCGCTGGTTTATCGAGCCGGAGGACTACGTGCAGAACAATAAGCTGGGCTGGATTGCGCAGATTTTGCTGTTTGCGAGTATTTGCTTGCTCAAGATTTCGATCCTGCTGCTGCTATTAAGGATCAAGGATTCGCGGAAGGTTAAGTATGCGGCATGGGGGGTTATGGCGGGATTGGTTGTTACGAATTTCGGATGCATTATTATCTTGCTTTCTGAGTGCAGACCCATCAGTGCGTACTGGACTGGCGTTGGCGAGTGCTGGGACCCGCGGATTCGAATCTACTACATTTACGCTACGATTGGTATGTATATCTGGAGTGCGATTGATCCGGGTCGAGGTTGGCTAACAAAACCCGTCAGCATTTTCCATTCTCACAGATTTGATATGTTCACTCCTGCCAGTCCTTGTGATATGGAACACCAGCCTTCCATTGAAGACAAAGATCTCCGTCTGGGCTTTGATGAGCTTGGGCCTTGTGTACGTTGCCCCATTCAATCTTCTTCCTTTGTACGATTCAGTCCCTAACACTCAATAGAGCTACTGGTTTCGGAATCGCTCGTGCAACATCACTCGGTGTTGTGACATCAGATCTAAGCTGTAAGTCCAGTCCAGCCTACCCTCTCGAAACGTGTCCTGACAATTCCAGGGGTCTACGCCATAACAGCGATCTGGTCAAACCTCGAACTCTACCTCGGCATCGTCGGTGCCAACCTCGCACTCAGCCGCTCGATATTCGCATTCTTCTTTCGCGAAGGCGGAACAACCAAGGGGTCTTCATACGGGGGCATGCCGAGATCGACATCAGCGTCGAGAAACCTTAGGGTTCCGAGCTCAAGCGGCTTTCGATCGGGGCAGAGTCGGCTTCAGTCGAGAGATCAGGATAGTGAGATTTCGCTGGTGCAGACGACGAAGAAACAGCCGAGTACGTGGTACACGGAGGAGGGGTTGAGTGATGAGAATTTGAATACGGGGAAGGGGACTAGGAGTGATGGGTGAGATTTTTGGGTGTAGGGAAAAGTTTATGGAATTAATTACGCTTGAATTGAATGAATGATCCTCATCGGTGAACTTTTGAATGAGTGATGATCTTTATCAAATATGACGTAACATGTGTATTAGCTAGTATCCAAGGCTATGTCTCAGAGCGCGCTCACCAACGATCAAAAACACGCAACAGCGATAATATATCATGGCATATTCGGTACATCTAAGACATATTCACCAAGTCCATGACCTGTGAGCCGTGCTCCAATTGTATCAGTCTCCTGTTTCTCAACACGCCTTTTGGTGAGATAGTAGCCTCTCACCGCCAGCCTCACTATCTAGTAAGGCCAGCATGACCACTAAGCCCATAACCTCTAAACTACCAGATTCTATAAGTTTTGAGGACGGTAGATAAAGTTAATATAGTGTCCTTTACTTAAATTGCCCTGTTTGTATTATCATTTTGCTATGTATTACTGGCACTAACTCTTCCGAGGCTATTAGCAGTGCACTCTGGCCCAATCTACCTCAACCTCGGTAGTCAGACCCTGACTTACAGATCCTCTATAAGATACTACTATAGGATATAGGTAAATCCAAGACTTTCATCCCCTTCCTTGCCGTTGGTAATAGCGCCGTCAGCGATCAGCTTTGCTTTCTTTGAGTTCCTTCTCCGTAATAACAACCAGCACGACGCATAAAGAAGTCCCGCGACGATGGTGAGCCCAGCTGAGATGGCATTGCCAGGGACATAACGTGGGCCCTGATTGGTGGGGTAAAGCTGGCCAGAGACGAGGTTAGACACATTAGCAAGACTGTATGCAAAGGGTTGGCCAATTGCGCGCTTGGTGTCTGGGGCCAAGTTGGTCGTGATCCATGTAACAGCCAATGTGGAGATGGGATACAGCCCTTTGCAGTTTGTTAGCAGATTATTGGTTAAGTTAAAGGTAATCCATGCATTCTTACCTATCACCAGGACGAACATGCCCGCATAACCGACATTGGGGTCTCTGGAACCCACACACATGAGATATCCGACAGCTACAGGTGCGCAGCATGCCACAATAAAGGCGCCTCGCTTCCTGAGCTTGTCAGAATAGTACACCTGGATGCAAAGAGATATAGCACCCAGGGCATACACAGGGATCGTCATGTAGTTGACTCTGAGAGAAGCAAATCTAGACCTTGTCAGTAGGGACGGGACCTAGGCGGACAATGGCAGCATAAAAGGAGCCAGACGTAGACTTACCCAAGTCCAGAGATAATTGTGGGCAAAAATACTCCGAAGCCATTGATGGCTATGGATGAGGTGAAGAATGCAATGCCGAGAAGGTAGACAAACGGATCAGTCAATGCGATCTTGATCCACTTCTTCTCGAACTTTTCCTCGCCTCTGGTGATGTAATCTCTTTCTTTCTTCATGCGCATGGTTTCTTTTTCTTCTTCACTCAGGAACCATGCCTCCTCAACTTTGCCAGGCAGAAAGATCAAGCCAATGCCACAGATGACCACGGTCAGGCCGAACTCAATAATAAAGAGCCACCTCCACGCAGCGAAGCCATGGCGAGATCCCATTTTTTGAACGGCATAAGCAAAGAGACCCCCGAAGGCCCCGGAGATGCACTGCGCCAGGTTGGTGGTCATGACACGCTTGCCAGCCAACTCACGAGGGTAGATGGTCGAGAACAAAAAGGCGAAGGCCTGTGCGAGACCAGCCTCAGCAGCATTGAGAAGCATCCGACAGGCAATGGCCTGGCCATATGTGTGGATAAAGGCAGTACCCAGCGTGCAGATACTCCACAGGACAAATGAGGTGCCGATTGCCCTCTTGGCTCCCCAGCGTCGCGTAGCCAGGACCCATGGCATCTCGAAGAGGACGGTGCAAACACTTGAGAGAGTCTGGATATTGCCGAACTGCCCGCTTTTCAGGCCGACGTCTTCATCGAAGCCGAAAACACGAGCATTTCCGAGCTTGAATTTCGCACCCGTCAGTCACAAACACATGATTTACAGTCAGATACACAGGAACTCACGTTGTTGCGATCCAGTGTTGACATGACAAGATAGATGACCGAAACCGGCACAACGTAGATGTCGAACTTGCGTCTGACTGCTGCTTCTCTTTCAGGGTCGATGTAAATACTCGCCGACGACGCTACCTCGTGATCAACGGATCCGGGCTCTTGGGCCATTTTGCCTACCTTCTCATCCATGATGAATAGGAATGAAGGGCTGTGTGTGGGGTAATAAGTAAGAACCTGTAGAAACAGGCAAAGGCAAGAAGCACAATATGGTAGTTAAGGTGTCTTTGTGATTGATCCAGCTTTGCGCTTGGCTCCTTGAATGATACATGCAGATGGATCGCATCTGGCGAGAATATATATACTTCTTCATGACTTTCAATGCTGGCCTCGACCTTCGTTGTGAGGACTAGCAGCTCAACACTATCCACGAAGCAGCCGCCCGAGAATCGTGCCAATTGCATGGTCGTCTGTTATCAGTCATCGCTTACCCCAGGAACGACGTTACCGATCTGAGAAAAAGCTAGACTCGAAGGAACCAAGCGGCATACAGCTATGTGGGTACCAAGGTAGTTCTATCGCAGTCGTTATCAGATAAGAGCTGGCATGAGATTCGGATATTTCCGACGGCATATCCCCATTCGGGGGATGGCCTCTCCGATTTGCTTTCACCGGCATTATCCCCAGACAGTCACTCAACGTCTCCTGGCCACTCAACTAATTCCCTCCCATGTCGCGAGTCGAGCGCAAGATCAGAGGCGGAGTCCAGGCCTGTCAAAGGTGAGAGCCCGTCGCATCTTTCCGACCGATCATCAGATCTATTGCTTATCAATGCATGCAGATGTCGCCGCAGGAAGCAAAAGGTACGATAGGCCTCATCCCGATACCATGGTTGATTGATAGATGCGATCCATTTGATAGTGCGACCAGCGATATCCGCAATGCTCTAGTTGCGAAAAGGTCAATGTTCCTTGCTTAAGCTACGACTCTGGGAAACAAGCCGACGTAGGGCCTGCCTGCATACTCGTCATAAGTCGAACAAACCTGATAGCTGATCACAAGCAAAGGTCCCGCGCGATTACGTCTTGCGATTAGAACGGGAGGTCAGCAAGCTCACTCAAGAGATCCAGACTCTGCGACAAGGTTCTTCCGGATCCCCAACAACCCCCAGGGCTCACAAAAGCCCTTCCCTTGAGCCTGTGCCAGACGGAACAGACGTGCAGAGCACCCGGCCGTCTCCGTCTGACGAAAGCTCGCCTCTGGTCCGAGACTTGGTCACGAGCGTCAAGGACGTGTTCGTCGAGCGCCCTCGAGCTCATCGCTTCCTTGGCCAAAGTAGCGGCATCTCGTTTGCCAAGATGGTCATGTCTGCCATTCATCTCAGCGAGCTCCCATCGGCTCTGGCTGCTCAGCCGCCGCCACCATCATACAAGGCATCGTCCAGCAATCCAGCTAAAGCTTCCTTACCGCCCCGTCACGTTGCGGATCACCTGATTGATGTGTACTTCCAGTACCGTACACCCCATCTGCCCATCCTCACACGGTCCCAAGTGGGAAGGGCAGTCGACAGAGCGTATGGGACAGCACTTGGGACGACTTCTCCAGCACCACCACCAGCAGACAGGGATCTCTTCGTTGCATTCATCGTGTTTGCCATAGCACTCGTAGACATTCCTCACGTGTCGGGCTCGAGATCGAGTCAAAGCGACGGATGTTTCCGTTCAGCAATAGTTTGGATCGAGGCGTCCTTGACATACTCCAGAAGCGACCTTGAAACACTTCGGACCGTGCTCCTTCTCGCCCAATTTGTAGCTCTCTCACCTATGCAAGGGAGTCTTTGGCATCTGACAGGTTTTGCACTGCGACTCTGCATCGATGCAGGGTTACATTGGGAGACTGAGTCACAGGTCGTCTCTATGGATCCTGAGGTACTAGACGATCAGAGACGACTTTGGTATTGCACCTACTACTTCGACCGCATGCTTGCCATTACCCTCGGCCGCCCATTTGGGATTATTGATGAGAGTACGCGTGTCCAACTCCCGAATCCCTGGACTGGATCGCGCCCAGACCTGACGCAGCCAGTCGTTGACTTCGATCTGTACACGCGAAGAGCGCATACCCATCTCTTCTCGTTGATGCGGCTTGAATCTGAGATCAAGCACGTTCACCACACTCAGACCTGGTCTTCTGCCAGACTGGCTTCGCCTCGGCCTAATTGGAAAGCCTGGCTGCAAGGCGTACAACCACGCCTCCAAGAGTGGCAGGCAACCATCCCTGATCCGAAGAAGGCGCACCCTTCGTCTATCTTCAGCTATGATGCCTACTGGGATATCATATACTACAATGCGGTTCTGTTACTCTACCGGCCTCACTCGGCTGGGGCGCATGTGTCAAGCGAGGAGTTGCTCATTTGTTTCGAGGCTTCAACCAGAGTAATTGCCGGCCTCAAGATTCTGCAACAGGATGGGAGGGTGGAGATGCTCTGGAAGTCAGTTCACCAACTTTTCTTAGCCGGCCTCGGAGTCATCTACGGCATCTGGCGTTCAGGCGATGTCTTGGCTCAGCATTCAATCAGCACATGCATCGCAACGCTGCAATCATGTGGCTCGACTCTATCCGCAATGTCGGAGACCTTCCAAGGCGCCACTGGTTGTCGGAATGCTTTCGACGTGCTGTCGTCCACAACAATCAACTGGCTCGTTACCAAAGATACCGAAGACACGAGGCAAAGCCGATTGGAATTTGAGAGCCACGTCAAGGACCTGTCAGATCACTTACGACTCCCTCGGGAGGAGGCTATTCTGGCTGAAGACCACGGTATGGATAATATGCTGGATATTCTGTCGACGAACCATTTCGATCTCAGCGAGCTCTTGAACAATGCCGCGCAGTGGCCGGGGCCTGGTGAGTTGGATTGTATCATGAATGATTACCCTGACGCTGGATTTGAACTCGATGTTGCTATAGCTGGTAATTTGTAAATGAATTAGACTCTTGTCACATTAACTCCTTTCGAACAAGCAAAACAAGAAGGATAACAACTGAAGCACTATCTATCCAAAAGTAGCCCAGATCTGAACTACAGCACAACATTCTATCCGTCTCCAAGACATAAGCGAGCAAGGTCTTGGCGGTAAACTCTTTTCCCGACATACTGACCAGCTGGCAGGTACAGGAACATCTCCGGAGATGCAAACATGATCACAGGGGGATATAGAAAAAACTCCATATTTAGGATGGCACGACATAGAGCCGCTCTTTCAATTCTCGCCTCAGATCACTCTATGTAGCAAGTCCCGCAACTTCGGCTACTGCAGCCTCTGCTGGCCCATTCTCCATGATCGACTCATACGACAAAGGCTTGTCCACAAATCGTGCATCAGCCAAGCCCTGCTGCCACCTGTCGAAGGCTTCGCGCGGGATCTTGGCACCGGTCCACATGCCATTCTGACGGAAGGAATTCACTACTTTGATGGCCACATCTACGTGGACTTTGGGGAACAGTTCCGCGAGCTCGACGTGGTACGACTCAGGATCGGTTTCATTAACCCATTGAATAGCTCTGTTCAACCCAGTGCAGAATCTTCTCTGCATATCCAGGAGCTTGGGAGTGATTGTCGAAGTCTCGCGATAGTATACGCTCCAAGGCACTTCTCCTTGGGTAACCATCTCCATAGCAACAGAGATTTCGTGGTTTCGTGTGGCAATCGCCATTGCGGACAAATTATCGGTCACGAAGAAATCACCCATGCCGCCCTGGAATAGGTTCCCCAGCATGACGCCATCCAGATCCTGGATGAAGTCGATGGATGCGAGGTCGACGCCATTCTCCCGCAGCCACATCTTCGTGAACAAGCCGCAACTGGCACCGCCGATAGACTTCATAAGGATGGTTGAACCCTTGAGATCAGAGATCTTGAAGGCCTCGCGGCTCGAACGTCTTAGCATGGCCAGCGGGCAGCGGTTCGCAATCTGCGCAAAGACCGTGTAGTCTTGTACTCTGTTGCGATACATTGACGGAACCCAGATGCCGCCGAGCGCCATGTCCGCGGAGCCGTCAGCCAGGGCATCGAGAACGCCGTCCCAGGGTGTTGGGATTGTTGTAATGACTTTAATGCCCTGATCGGCAAAGAAGCCGTGCCTTTCCGCAATGTATTGTGGGAGGTAGTTGATGTTGTACCCGGTGGCTGTAAGATGGAAATTGTCAAGCATTTTTGCGGTCGTGTTTCAGCCTTGTTCAATTGGGAACTTATTCAGAACCACGAGAAGTAGTTATCGCAGGACTGCATAGGCCTAACAATTCTGCTCTGAAGTATCGGTAGCAACCCAATGAGTGAGTTCGATGTATTAAATAGTGGCTGTAGTCTTTACTGGGTAGATGTTCGTTTGCAATAGCATGTCTTACACCATTCCTTATCTTGCCATCGGCTTTTTCCGACGCCTGAATGAACTATTATAGCCTAAAGTTCTTATCGTGTGGTTAGATCGGAAAATGCCTTGTCTTGTCGGAAAATGCCGAAAGAAATGTGAACTACTACACTGCGTAGTAGGAAGTGAGGCCTGAATAGCGTCTCTAGGACAGCGTATTCTGGTTAACTTGTTGCTTCACGAGCAGATAGGTGGATCCTTGAGACAGCTCCGCTGAGTCAACGTTGAGATATTTAATAGTCTCCAGGGAGACCACTATAGAATGAGAAGACCAAAGTCACTCTTTTTTTTCACGTCCCTCAAAAATCTCGACCAACCTCGCACGTACTCACAATCGGCACGGGAATTGCTTGCGTTATGCCTGAAATCATCCTCTATACCGCTCACCATTGTCCTTATGCGCATCGCGCCCAAATCGCGCTGCGGGAACTTGGATTGTCATTCGAGGAGAAACTAGTCGACATCACTGTGCCTCGTACAAACGAATATCTTACTGTCAACCCTAATGGGATGGTCCCGGCTCTCTCATATGATGGGATACTCCTGACGGAGTCCTCGCTTATAGTGCAGTTCCTGCTAGACTCGCATCCTAGTCATCTGCTTAAGGGAAGCACTGAACCATCTGGGGCTCTGCAGCGCTTCCGCATGGGTTACTTTGTCGACATGTACTTTGTTAAAGTACATCCTATATTTGATAAAATTGTCTATGCAGATGGGTCTCCGGCCAAGGATATGGCTGTAGACGAGTATGTCGGTTCAGTCGCGAAACATGTCGAGCCTTTGCTTAGCAACGCAGCACCATTCTTTGGGGCATCGCAGCGCCTGACATTGGTCGAGGTAAGCACATTCAAACTCTAGCGTCGGTTGATGTGATCTATAATGGTTAACCTCCCGATGAACTAGGCTTTGACGGGTCCTTTCCTTCTGAGAGTGTTGAAATACCCCAACCATGAGATGCTAGTTCCAGCGAGACTCGTGAAAGATCTTACACTGAGGGCACCCAGTTTCTGGAAATGGGCTCAGGCAGTGATTTCCGAGCCATCTGTCACGTCGGTATGGAACGAGAACCTAGTAGTTGAAAGAACCTTGGAGAAAATTGAGAAGAAAAGGAACATGTCATAGTAAATATCAATGTTTCTTATAACCTCAATTCCTAGGAGCCTAGTGGTGACGTCTCCAAGTGTCGCCAGTCATCTATCCTCGACAACTCCAATTGTACATATCAAAGGCCGATGCGACCGCGGCGGGTGTGCCTTTGTCTACTCGTAATTCTGCCAGATGGACTGCGCACCCACTGCTTCCGCTTTGTGAGCGGATCAGACGATCCGGTCGAGAACGATGAAGGAGTTTGGGTTCGTGGTGGACTACTTGGATGGGGTCACTACAATCCCAAGCTGAGGGACAAATTGACAGACTTTGATTTTGGGGGAGCTCATCTTGCAATACACATGGCCACACAAAGAATAACAATTTACTTTATCACGTCTATATCATCCCAATTCATTATATATAAGAGGTATTAAACCCTCTGATCTTATAATAAAAATAAGACTCTTTTAACCCCTCTCTTATATAGCCCTCGGCTATATATGCTACAGGTTCCCCAAAGTAGGTTCGCTTCATCCTAATGTCTAACTGCTTTAGGTAATGAACCTGAATCCATTGAGAACCGCCCTTTGAGAATCCTTATCCAGCCTGTTGACACTCTCCTCACTAGTCTCATCAACAGTTGCGCTCAGCTCATCGAAAGCCTTGTTAGCCCGCTTGAGAGAGTATCTCAACCCCATAATACAAACAAATCCCAACCCTTGAAAAGCCAAGATACAGGACCAAGATACACGAAAGTCAGGACCGTACTGGTCAAGCCAGAAGTAGTTGGCAAAGAGTGAAGCGCTGTTGGCCAAGGTGTTTGCGATACCGATTGAAGCCGCACGCTTAACGCGTGGCTGAACGATCGTCGAAGACAGCCAAGGATATGTCGTGGAGTAGATACCAAATGTCCCAGCACTGACGAGAAAGGTCAGTGCGTAGCGGGGCCATTTTTGGTCTATCACGGCGACGAGTGCGATGGTAGCGGCGATGGCTGTGAGGCCAGAGATGGCAGCATGAGGAGATCGCTTCTGTCGTCGATCGGCATCCCACGCGAAGCTGAGAGACCAGATGAATGAGAAGAGATACGGCGGTGCAGTAAGAAGAAGCACTATGGTGTTGTTTTTGAAGCCGAGCTGTTTGATCAAAGTAGGGAAGAAGTGGGAGAATGAAATAGACGCCGTTGTTGACATCTGAAGACAAGCAAACAACCAGACTCTGTAGTCACGAACAGCTGAGAGTATGGCCTGCTTCATAGTGATCTCTTCTTCACCAAGGATCTCTTCGCTTCCGGCATCAACAGCCAATCGGCCCTGTGCTACAACCTTCTCTTCTTCGGTCAACCAGCTAGTAGTACCAGGATAGTCAGGAAGAAGAAAGAAAGCGACGACACCAATGACGACCGTAGCAAGACCTTCGAGAATGAAGAGCCAACGCCATGCCGCAAGGTGTCCGACACCAGCCATGCCGGAGAGGATACCAGCAGATATCAAACCAGCGAAACAATTAGACAAGAGAATGCCGCTGACAAGCAAAGCCATTCGGATGCCAAGTTCCTTCTTGGTGTACCATGTGCTAAGATAGTATATAGCTCCGGGGAAGAATGGCGCTTCGACGATACCGAGAATGAAACGTACGATGAGAAGACCTGCGGGGCTAGAGGCTGGAGCTGTGCAGGCACTGACACAAGCCCAAAGGATGATACAGCCAGGCTTCACAGGTTAGTCTCGTGACGAAGCCTCCAAAGGAAATACGTACCAGGAAGATATGCGGCTGCATCTTTGTCATAATCAACGTGGATGGAAGCTACATCATGATGTAGCCAGCTGAAAAGATAGAAATGGCCGTCTGGTACGTCGCGCCCTTGACATGGGTGTCTTCCTGAAGGCCATAGAGACGCGCTTGGGTGATGGAGTTTCGATCGAGATAATTGAAGAGGTAAATAGTGACGATTAGGGGAAGAAGTCGAAGATCAATCTTGCGCACGAGTTGAGCTTCTGTTTCTTTGGAGAATTCGGGCGTGTAGGAGCGGTAGGTGTCCAAGAGGGTGAGCTGCTTGGTAGGGACATTCTCGACTTCTTCACCAGTGGTTCGGAAGACGGTGACGTCGTCTATCTGGGACTTAGAGCTATCCATGCTGCAAATGGCCAATTAAGGTAAAGAAGGGATTTGAATTGTAATGGTTCTTTTGATAATTTTCACAAGATTGTCTCTCTTTATCCATCAAGGTTTCTTACCTCAACTTCCCCGACTCAAGACCTTCGGACCCATCCCGACCCCAGATTCTCCCCGCACTCACTAGATTCTACCCCCGCGTGCCGAATATCCGCTCGGGGTTCGAAACAAGCATACGCTCCCACTGCTCTTCCGTAAGCCAATCCCTCAAAAGCTCAAGTTCCTGGTCTGTGTCTACTTCAAGCGGAGGCGTCGGGGTAAGTCCCCGGATAGCAGCGTTGCAGTGCGGCCAGTCGCTTCCCCAGAGGATCGAGTCGGGCGCGGTCTTTGCAATGGCTTTTATGACATGCTCCATCTGGGAGATCTGGTTACTTCTTTGGTGGAGGGCGCCGAGTTTGATGTACATGTTGGGGGAAGAGAGGAGGTGTAGAAGGGAGGTGAATTCGGGGGTGCTGATGCCGGATGGTGTTGCGGAGCCGTTATGATCTACGATGATGGGGATCTCTTTGAGGCCTGGATGAGCAGTGAGGGTTTCTGCAATTGCAGGCCATGTTGTGAGCGGTAATTGTGCCGAGATACTCCAGTTGTATCTACGCAGAGGGCAATGAGAAGCAACGTCCTCAAATTGCTGAATTACCCAAGAAGCATCATCACCCGAGCCGCCATATGAGCCGTGAATTCTCACAGATCGAATCCCTAGATCATGCAGCTTTCCAAACTCGAATTCTGTGAGAGTCTTCAGGCCTGGATCTCCGGGATCCCAAAAGATGGTCCCCCGGATATGCTTTTCGGGATATATGTCCCGACACTGCTGCAAGTGCTCCAACAAACCTGTGTATCCATCTTCAATGGTTGCCTGCACAAGCATCACGTTGTCCGCTCTTGAGTTCTGAATAAGGTCTTTCAGCACTGCTGGCTGTGAGGTATACGCGCGGGTTCTTTTGAACGGGAAACGCTCCGGGTCGAAACAGTGCATATGGGAGTTCCATGCCGCAAGCGGCAAATTGGGTACAGGCATGTTGATTGTATGTGTTGTCACCATCCATCTATCCAATGCCTTTTGCTGCAGTGAGTATGCTTTATGAGCTACACTGCAGCTGGAGGGTGTCCGACACGATCGGTCTGTATCCGGCGCTAGCTCAAGACTGTTGGACAAACACCGTTTAGCTTAACAACTTCCATGTTGGGCTGAAGCTAAAGGTTCTCCATACCCTATACAATCAAATTCAAGCCCATCTCAACACGGGATTGGGACGAACCAGAGCTTGTGTCACATTATTTCCATACTGATATTTGGAGGGTGCGCTAAATTTTCTATTGTACCGTGTTAAGCAGGGACATGGCCCAATGCTATGTTTTAGCGAGTTTCGTGTCTATTCAACATCCCCGCCCAGCTACAAAAGTTTTATTGAAGTCAGTAAAACCGAAGTGTTCCCAAGAATGTCTCCATCCGTGATTAATTAATTGGATATGTCAACTACATTGCGCCTATACGGCTTAAAGACATCGAACTAGGAGGTCAAAGGATATTAAGAAGTAGAGGGTCTTGGAGAGAAAGTCATCGCGGCTTTCCCTTTGATAAAGTAGCAAGCCTGCTATATCAACGCACCTTACTCCGTCCTCCAAAGTAGGACTAAGGAGTAACTCTTCCAACCAGTAAGTCATCGTCCTCACTGTTTCTCCAATTACACCACCAATAATTAAGGGGCCCCCAATGTCTTCAAGCTAGCCAATGACAACCAGCTATTTATTCAGCCAAATAAAGTCAATCACATCGGCGGCCCGTTTACTATTTATACATAACGTAAGAGATAAAAAGAGAAGTAGAAGAAAGACGAACATTAGGAGAATGAATCACCTGGGGCTCGTGAGGCTTTTTAGGTATATGGACATGCTCATGCGTCGATGGTAACGAGGTAGGCGAGGAGCCTTCGCATCAACGAACTTTGAGTCGAGCGAGACTCTGGATCATGGCGAAAACTTGGACTTGCAAGCTGGCTCGAGCGCACGCGGCCATCCATACGAACAAGTTCTCGGACCCAGAGCGGCTTCGGATATCGGCACGGACCGTCATTGCCGATCCCCACAGCGGCTGGGACAGACGAAATACGAAGTTCCGGGTTACATCCAATAACGAGAAATAGGTGTTTTGACCTCTCGGGTGTCAGCGTTGATAGCCAAGGGGGGGCAAGCTTAGGACCATTATACTAAGTGATGAAAAAACTTGGGGAAATTTAGTGTATCGTAGTAGATCTTAGACCAGTTAATTTTAGGACATTGCTTTACTGTTAGAAGTTTTAAAACCCCCCAGGCATAGCTCACCGACTTCCTGATTTTCTTAGCCACAGACCTACTCACCACTGAACTGAGACAAAGCGCGGGAATTTCGGAACTCGGGACGACGATCCTCGCAGGCCAAGAAGTGAGCTTGAATGAAGAGGGCATGGTTCTTGTTTAAAGCCCTTGATTCAAGTTAAGTTCGTATAGGATGACGCGGCAGCGGGCCAAATATGGGTATGGCTTGCATCGTAAAGTAGAGAATCGGTGGCTGTAAGTCCAGCTAGCATACACTACGTAATTCAAGGGTATATAACATGGTCCTATACCCTCAATTGATCAGGTCCATTTAGTTTCATCATCTTTCTCCTATCCGAACACTTCAAATCTGTAGACCTTGACCTTCAGAACAGGTAAGACTTTGTGACTAATATTTGCATTTCCAACTCACTAACTCCAGGGAGTCATCATGAGATTCACCATCACCATCGCGTACATTATCATGTCAGCAACTGTTGCTCTGGCTGCTCCATCAGAGAAGAGAAATACCGAAGCGGATGAACTTATTGTGAGAGGCCTTGAATTACGTGGTTCTTGCTGCACATGCCCCGATGGGCAGGCTGGTTGCGGTGGATATTGTTACAGCAACTGCCCACAGTGTATCTGGAATACGTGTTAGACGGGTTAGGTACTAGCAATTGGTGGCACAGATAGGGAATGAACTACTGGATCTTTGCGGTTTAATTTGTCTCTCTACATCACCAAAACGTGAGCTCTAAGACTCTTCTAGCGTCTGTGTAACCACCAAATGATCACGCAGAAAAACGGCATTCTATGATCCCCGGTCTTCTTAAACAAACCATCTTAGGAAGCTATGATACTTTTCCCTCCATCTTCAGTAATACGATTGCGAATTATCGCTTTGATGATTCCATCACCGAGAAAAACCGGCCGCCAATCGCCGCCCTTGTGTGCAACAGAAGCCACCGCATGACTCTTGGGTATAGCATCGACTATAGCGCTTGGAGCGAATACAAATGCCTCGCCAGTGCGGAGTTGCACGATGTTAGAGAAAATCTCAGATTTTGGAATAGTCCAATATTGCTTAGAACCCTCCTCGCTTTCATTTGGTGTTTCCAGCCCATTGATGTCTGATTCGCCATTATCAGAAGCCCCCGCGAGATGGCGCCGGAGAACTTGGAGCCAGACCGGCGATGTGAATCGATGCACAATTGTGATGGAGCAGAGATCCAATAGGTCCGGGGAAACAGTAGGCTCCTGTGTAGATATGATGATTCTCGTACCGTTGTGACGTTGGAGGCGGATTGCAGACAAGAGCGACTCCGTGAAAACGTTGCTTTCGTTGGTATTGTTCATGTACTTGTGTGACTCATCTAGTGCGACTACTCGTCCCAACTCTGTTCTCTGCTCAAGGAAGAGACTGAGACATATATCGAATAAAGAGCATGCTTGTTCTGCCGTTACACATGGGCAGGATAGGTCGACGATCGTCAGCTGGCCACTCTAAGATACAAGGCGTTAGTTCTGAACCAAACAAGGATTGAAAATTGCGTTTCACATACAGCCGGTGTCCAGTCAATTTTACCCCCGTTCTTCGGTGCTACATTTCCCTTCCCTTTCTTACCTTTGGGTCCTTCGGGAGGAGCGTCCTGCTTCGCCATGAAGCTCTCCAGTGTTTCCAGTCGCTGGTGGAGAGGAGTAGATTGCTCTTTGGTAAGATTCGCAGCTTTCATGGCATCCTTAAATTCCTGGTAGTTGAAACCCCCTCCTCGCTGTTGCTGATTGATTCTCAGTTCTCGCAAAATGCGCATGACGGTGTGAAGGTATAGTGGCATTTTGTCGCCTTGGCCCGGGCTTGCTACCATCAGGTTCAACATGCGTTTTGTGTTTAAGTCATCTTGACTGAAGCGAAGCTCTTGAACCGTGACGTTGGGGAGACAGGCGTAGATTTTCTTGGGGAGAGTTAGTGTTTTTCTTTGTACGACAGAGGCAGAAGCTACCTTGATAGTCGCCGTATTTGTCGGAGCGCAGAGTACTCTAACGGATACTTGCTTGTTAGAGGACAGACACGCTGCTTCGCATGGGATACCGCCTGAATCCGATACGAAGGAATCATAATGAAAGACCAGGCCTGTCAGTGGTCGAGCTAAGGCATTCGCAACGGATCTCACGAGACAATTCTCCAGTAGCGTTGCCAGTGTATGGCTCTTTCCAGAGCCTTGACTCCCGCAGATAAAGATGCTAGAAGGAGCCGCGACGTTGTAGAACAACCTGGAAGACTCGTTTAGCGTTGAATCATTGGATATGTCGCAGGCCAGCAGTCCATATTGGGGTGCTTTCTTTTTGGAGGCGTGTTGTTCGAGGTATTTGCCGACATGGTCTGTGAATATTGGTGTTGAGATGACGTCGTGGACCTCGGAGTGTTCTGGGGGATAAAACAATTTCATTTGAGCTTGCAGGTCTTGGACGTGAAAAGCAGCCATTTTGATATGCTAAGAATGATGATGTTGTTGTAGAGGAGGGAAAGATGAAGCTCTTCGTGGGTAACGAAAGGACTTGGTGGATATAAGTTGGTAGGCCTCCCGAGACACCACAATGGTGGGCCTCCAGCGTCAAGCTATGAGCGCTGGAATGAATCACAATACAAGCAGCCAACACGCTAAAATGGATGGGAACAATTGCCGCGTGTGTCATTAATCTATGATGCGAATCTAATCAACTAACTATCTCCCCGTATCCATCATCTCTATCGTAAGCCTGAGTTTTGCCTAAAAACTGGTCTCATCTCTGTGAGTTCCACCCCATCATCTTTATCGAGACTGCTTGTCTCCTGCTCAATCGACGTTGTGATTATGACTTTGCTACTAGACGCAGAAGAGGCAACGGCTGCACTGGATTGTACTCGCGTCGATACTCTTGTATCAATGTTTCTGGCTGAAGCAATCTCTGTGGCATCCTTATCGCCAGACGAGAATAGAAGCTCGCGCCATCGACTCACAGAAGATTCGTTGACACCGTAGATTATCGCGTCGACGAAACCTTGTGACACAATGCAGGCCTGCTCATGTCAGTGCTGTCACCAAGTATTGGTCAAATTACTGACCTTGTCGATCGTCTGCAATGCAAATGGAGCCGGAGTATGCTTGATGGTCTGATATATCCGAATGGACGTAGGTAGTGTCCATACCAGCATATACACGACGGGATACATAATCATCAATCGCGCAATCTACCTCTCAGTTAGCACAACGCCGTGTGTTCTCAGTAATTGAGGTGACAAACCCTTTGTAGTCTTCGACGACCAGCGGCATCTGACTCGTGATAACGCCAGACATCATGATTTGACCGCGTAATGGTCCGGTCTCTAGACGGTTCCGATGCCGAGTTCGAGTTCCCAAGTGAGATGAAGCTCTTGTGCGATTTCCGGAGAATGAAGTAAAGACGAGCGTACATAGAGAGGATGGTGATGATGATGACCCATCGCGGGACAAAGTTGGCGAGGAGGCGGACTTTATCGGAAGTGAACCAGCACCCTAAAAAAGTCAGTAGAAAATCATGTCAGTATTTAATGACTTACAAGCTCCAATATCACCATATCCTGCAAGTTTTAATCCAATTCCAGCCCAAAGCAAACTGAGCGCCCAAGGAAGACACGAAAGGAAGATGCGCTGATCTTGGACCCATGATGATAAGGATTTGTAGCCTGCCAAAATGACGTAGGTGCACAACGCAATAGTCAATACCCAGTAGTCTGTCTGTATGACAAAGACTTGGGTCATGAAGCCATTGAAACTGCAGAATGTTTGATGTTCTGGAGCCCCGATCTCTTTGCCGTGGATGTTCATAGCAGTCGATGAGAGAAAGTTGAGAGCCATCAGAAAGTCGCTGGCGGCGAGCCCCCTAAAGCTTATCAGTACACATCAAGCTGAAGCTGGAATGCTAGAGGTCGAACAGAATGAGTTGATGGCGGAATGATCGGAGGCTTTTGAAGACCTGTGGATCGTAAGCTATTTGTATCGTGGAGAAAGAACGTCGGAATTTACAATGAAGCTCACGATAATCCATCCAGCTCCAAGAATGGAAAGAATCGACACGACCAGGATGACAATACTCTGGAGAACCATCTCTGATCGATCGGCTGGAGCGGCCAGGGCCTCACGATGATAGATATGCATTGGCGACTCCATTGTCGATGATCAATCGCCTAGCGAGGCGCCACGACAGGGGAAATCAGATGGCGCAAAGACTTGGGGTTTGGCAGGATGGTCGCAGAGTAAGTTTATAATTACAGGAGCGTGAAACGCTGATCTTAAGGTCATTGCTACAGCGGGTACTATTTCCGTTATCATCCCAACTCAGCTGTCAAGTCTAGACATCCCTGGATATGGCACGATGCACAGACATAAATCAACAAGTCAAAGACTATCTAACCGTAACGTATCAATGAAGAGGTATCCCATCATGCTTAATCAGTAAACTCTGAATCTCTTATCACCTGTCTGCTCTTAGCCAAAGCAGGCAGGCACTTCGAGTACAAGCATTATTGGTTTGTGAGCCCGAGTCAAAACCCCCTTTAAAAAGAACAGTTATTGAAGATAAAAGGGTTGGTGGCCTGCTTCAGCTGACGATTGTACCTGTTCGAAACCAGGGGTTTTATCTTGATGAAGAGGTTAGGCTTGTGCTATTGGTTGAGGCTCTGTCAGCTCCGGAGATGCAGAAATCGAGTGGCTTGCCCCCACACGGGAACTGATAAGGAACGTTGCAGGGTTCGACGACGACGACGTAAGACGACAAGACTATTGATCAAGTGTTTAGAGAAAATGAAGAGAGAAGAGGGATTAGTTAGTGCTTTTCATAATATAATACTAGGAGGTAGAGATAATGAATTAAAAATTATTTCTATGCAGATTATCTAGATTCGTGAGAGGAATGAGTGATGGAAGCCAGAGGATACGTCGCCAGTTTTGATTGCTTATAACAAACGATTAAAATGAATCTTAAATGCGTAAACTTGTTATATCTACAGTAATATCTTGATCAATAACGGATCAATTGCGGTTCAATCCACCCTTTTCTTCTAGGTAACTATTAAAAAACGCGATTCTACGCGTTGCAACGCGTCAATGCCTCATGACGTTGCAACTCCACCAGCTCCACCACCAAGCGACAATAACCGTTCTATTACCCAACATCACGAATACGAATTCTTTCCGAAAGATCAACTGATCTCAGCCAATCTTATCAATCTCATCGGCTCATCTCTCCATCGCCGACGTGCCAAATGTTTCAGCTGCGCAAGAGTCGGTGAACAGAGGCAAAACCTTGTTCCGCTCCGCTCCCTACCCCACAAACCGTACGTTCCCTCAGGCCATTCATTTATCAACTCGGTCCTGCACCACGCGACACAACCAACTCCTCAAGCACAATCATCAAAATGGCCAATCTCGGCATTGCCGCGGCCGCTGCGACACTCGTCGTTCTCGTCCTCACCTACGGTGTACCCCTCTTTCTGAAAGAGTACTTCCCCTGGCAGAGTCTGTACAAGCAGCGCCACGGAAGACCTACCGTGACTACCAAGTCGTACAAGGGACGCACTGCGCTCATCACCGGTGCGAATGGGGCGTTTGGATCTCGGGCTGCCAAGATCTTTGCGCAGAGAGATGTTGAGACGCTTGTGCTCGTCGATGTTAGGGATTGCGGTGGTGTGAAGGAGGAGATTGAGAAGGAGTTGGGCGAGGCGGGCAAGCCGGTCCCTAAGATTCTGGTCTGGCAGGCTGATTTGATGACGTTCAAGGGATGTCAGGAACTTGGCAGGAAGGCGAAGGATTTGGAGCATCTGGATCATGTTTTGATGACTGCGGGAATTCTGGCGTTCAATCGTCGTGAATCGCCTGAGGGCTGGGAAACTTGTGCGTTCAATCATCTCAGACTCAGGAAGATACTAACCTGTCGACAGCCATCCAAGTCAACTTCCTCTCTGGTGCACTCCTCTCTCTTCTGTTCCTCCCTCTCCTCAAGTCCTCCCCATCCAACCCCTCCCCTCCCGTTCTCACCTTTGTGACAACCTTTGGCATCTACCCCTCCTCCTTCACGATGGGCGTACCCAAAAAGGGCTCTTACCTCAAGAAGCTCAGCAACAACAAGGAAGGCATGGAACAAGCTCACCAATACGGACGCTCCAAGGGTCTTCTCCTCTACTGGGCGCGTGAACTCGCCGCACGAGTCTCCGCCATCCAAGCGACGGAGAAACTTCCCCGCAAGGTCACCATCAACAGCGCCGATCCGGGCTCTGCATGGACACCTCTTACGAATCCTAACCAGGCGAAGCTTATTCCACGACTGATCATGAACTTTGGAGCGAGAGATCCGCAGATCTGTGCGACGGCCTTGGTCAATGGTGTTTCGGCGACGGCGGATGCGCACGGCAAGATTATGCAGGACTTTGATACTGCTGAGTAAGTGATCTGCATGATATGATACGTTTTGGTACTAATTGAGGTTTAGCTATCCTCCTTTCATGGTGAGAAAGAGTGGCCGCGCGGCTCAGGCGCGTGTTTGGCAGGAAACCAGGGAGGAGCTTGAGGCGAAGGTCCCAGAGGTCAAGGCCATCTTTGACATGTTGGACTAGTAAGACCGCTGCGGCGATCACATTACGACAGCATTGGCCAAGTTTTGCGTGTTGAGGCCAGGTGATAGAGAAGGCGATGAAGTGTAGAACATTGAAATGGCCCGATGGGGCAATAATCCACTGGGGAACGAAAGGCATTGCGCGTATCTTGAGGGCCAGCGGTGATTCGATAAGCATGGAATATGTTCTCGCTAGCGCCAGCGCACGTAGAGCAAAGCTGGAGTTTAAAAACTAGTGTAAGTTAAATACTGGTATTTGAGCGCCCTCCCAAACGGCAGTTGATTCATTGGAAGAATGTCGTTCTCATTCGTCGTCATCCCGTTCCATGCTGACGTTTTCGTGTGGCTGTGACTCACGCATCACCAAGTAGATAACCCCATGATAAGGCCTTATCGTTATCTAATCTATGCTACTACCGAAGAGATCAGCCCTACTGGGGCTGAGCACGAAATCTTGGCATAAACCCCAAATGGTGACACGCGCCAAACAAGCCTCACAAGCTTGCGAGTCATTTTCATGCACACTAGAGGAAAAAAAGTCACGCGATACAACATCGCATTAGGAAGCTAGGAGTGTGACCTACGAGTTGGTAGTGAAATATCTCAGTTGCCGAATCTCTAAGCGATGCGGGTTCAGTTTGCCGGTGTTCCAGGGTAGGTAAAGTCGCCTGCACGCAGCCCCATTGTGATTTCATGCTTCTACCCGAGGTATCGGGCGAGATTTGACTTTCGTCGGCGAAGATGAGGGGACACCATCCATTAGGAGGAGTGCAAGCGACAATTCAGGCGCAAATGCACGCGATAATTCTGCCTTTTGTTCGGTTCGGTGAGCGAAAAAAGACAGTGGCGATGGCATAATTGCGGGGAAATGAGCGACGGCAATAAAACTTATCATTGCAATTCCGCTTCGCTGTTGGACTGATCACCACCTTGGTCCATAATTCATTAGAGAGCAGGACTCAACAATCTCGACGATCAAACCGCACCCGACGTCTGCAGATGCCGAAAAACTCTATTCGCAATAGTTAGGCATATGCCGAGTAAACTTAATCACCATTGCGTGAAAGTGTAACGTCAAAGCCTCAGTGGTGGACGCGTAAAATGTCAGGTCAATTAAGCTTTTTTACGACAAGAACGTCACAAAAGCTTAACCCGAATCAAAACCAGCAGAGGCGCTGGACCCTGAAAGCTCCACCAAACTCAGGGGCTGTCCCCAGCTTCAGTCGTGGAGGACCCAGTCTGGACCCAGCGGCCATGCCCCCGTTTAGCCAGTCCTGGCTAGATCTGCACTGCTAGAGTCGGGGCTGCAATTGGCTACGGCGTAGCGAGGCATCATCCTCGAGATTACGACTCCACCCGCTGGGTCGATATACGGTAAACGAAAATGGATCCTTACCCAACAGACTCAGGCGCAGCACGAACCAAACCGCTACGCCCCAGCCAACCAAGTGCCAACTTTATAGGGGCGAAGCTCACGAAACAGGAAGGCCCAGTGAAAATGGACCCTCGGGTCTAGATCGTCGAGGCTAATGTCTGTTACACGTTAGATCGTTGCTGGAAGACGGGGGGCGCCCTTTGCGGCGCGGGCTCTAGAGCGTTATTTATCGGACAGACGCCCAGGTTTTTGTGTCCGCCGTTGTATTCCCTACCTGACGATTTCTACCCACACGAGACCATGTTCTGTCGATAAAAAGCAGCAAACAAAACTGGGTGTAACAGTGTTAGGGCCGATTGCGTGGTAGGTAGTACCTTCTGCGCGCTCCTCTCAACAGGAGACTCCGCCTTTAGTTCTTCTTCTTCTTCTCTTCTCTTCCTGGACAATCAGGGCTCAGGATGGTCTGGTTCCGCAAGATGAGTTCGCTCATCTACTCCAAACTCGCTAATAGACGGTTCGCATTCGCTCTTACGACACTAGCTGTATGCGCCGCAAAGGGAGTCCATCTTCACAATCACCGATCCAGCGTCGCCCCCAAGCGCATGCTGCTCTTCTTCTTCTCCTTCTTCACCCAAGACATCCTTCTCCTCCTCCTCATCCGTCTCCTTCTCAGCCACTGGGTCCCCAGCTTTCCCGGCAAGCTACGAACACTCATCACAGCGCTTGCATTCTTGCTAATAACTTATAATGTCTCACTCTGCATTGTTTCTGTTTCTTTCTACATCGTCGCTGGATCTGAGATCCACTGGCGCAACATCGGGTTCATAGCTGACCCGTCGGCGCGGGCCATCATCTTCTCGGGGTTTACTGCATTCATGGGCGTTCTGTGTCTTTGTGCTTGCTTTAGTGGCGTTCTTCAAACGGCGTGCTATGGTCTTTTTGGGTGGGGAGGCGATATTGTTAATTGGCCGATTAACTTTCTTGCGCGGAAGCTTTGTTGCTGTTGCTTTGGGAGGAGGAACGCTTATGATCAGTTATCGCAGCGAGATAACGTGCAGTGGATTGACAGTGAGAGCGGGTCGAGTCACGGCGACTACTCAGAAGATGAGTACAAGGACAGGTCTAGATCGTCATCGAAGACACCGCGACATTCGGCCCGAGCACTCAAAGGCGATTCCCCAGTCCGAGGATCCAGATGCACTCGATTTCTACGCATATTACCGTATCCTGTCGTCAGCATCCTTCTCACAGCGCTTTTCACACTCACGTTTCTACGGCCCAAGGACCCGTCTCTAATCTTCCTCTCGTGGACCAGCGGCCTTTTGCCTTTTGTCGATTTTGCATCAACATCGCCGTTCCTCGACGATCTTCCGTCCGTCTTCGGCAAAGGCATGCAACGAAGCTGGGACGAGCGCACTGCCCTCGCTCAACCTCCATCCTTGAGCTGGCTCCCGAAAAACGCACTACCAAGAGGCTTCGAGGACTGGTATGACGAGAAACCCCACTACAGTGCTGAATCCGACCCACTGAAGATTTCGAACCTGGATGAACCTCTGAGAGAATCCCTTCGCGGCAAGTTGAAGGACATCAACATTCGTCACGTGGTTATGTTCTTTCTTGAAAGCACGAGAAATGATGTTTTTCCTATTAAGAAGGACGGATTGATCTGGAATCGATTCGCCGATACATTCCCCGATAAGAAGCTCCCGCAGGAGGTTCAAGACAAGCTGGCCAGTCTAACACCGACAGCGAATTTCATCACCGGAGATTACGACGATGGATTTGAGCATGCTGAAAAGCCGAAACGTGGTGGAATTCACTTCACAAATGCTCATACCGCCGGAACATATACTCTCAAGAGTATGACCGGCACAGTCTGCGGTATCGCCCCTCTCGTCGGCGACTTCAACCTCGAGCACAGTCACCACATTTATCAGCCCTGCCTACCGCATATTTTCGAAGCCATGAACCAAGCAGAGGCACTAAGCGAAAACATCGAGGCAAAGCGTGATGGACATTCAGGCACGAAATTGAAGTGGAACGACAACATGAACAAGGAGGACAAGTGGAATTCTTACTTCTTCCAAGCCGCGACGCTCGACTACGACAATCAGTACAATCTGATGTCTGCGATGGGATTTCCGATGAAGAACACGATCGGGAGGGAGTACCTTCGCAGCGATAGTGCGAAGCATGGTCCTGTTACGCTACCAAACATCAACGAGTTCGCATTCGAGGAGGATCCGTTGGAGGATTACATCACCGACATTTTCGAAGACGCGGCCAAGGCCAAGAGTCGCGTGTTTTTGACTCATTTGACGAGTACGAGCCATCATCGATTCCACATGCCCAAGACGGAGAAGTACACGCCTTTGGCAAAGGGTCTAGACATGATGTCTCGCTACGTTAACACAATCGGCTACGACGATCGCTGGATCCGTAAAGTCCTCGGCGTTCTTGACAGGCAGGGCATCGCGAACGAGACATTGGTTATTTTCCAGGGTGACCACGGTACTTCACTTCCGGAAAACGACTACGCTTCTCCGTATTACAACCCCAACATCGGCGTGGATCACGTCCCCTTGATCTTGTCGCATCCTCAGCTACCGCCCTTCAACGTAGACGACGCAGTCCACTCGACACAAGTCCTCCCCACCATTCTCGACATCCTTCTCGAAACCGGTTCTCTCAGCACCAGCAGCCGCGCCGCAGCGTCGTCGCTCATCACCAACTATGAAGGCCAATCGCTGCTCCGGCCTCTACGCACGCAGACCAGCGACAACAGCACCGGCCAGTGGCAATTCACCGTCACGAACCCCGGGCGAGCTATGCTTACAGTCCGGGACGCGAGGTTCCCAAGCAGACATCTCGTGGTGCCGGTGATAGAGAACGTGGACTGGAGATTGTCAGATCTGGAGAAGGATCCGCACGAGCATGATTCAGTGCAGGCGTTGGATTTCACCGATTTTATCAAGAGTGTGGAGGTGAAGTTTGGGAGGGACGTTGCGGAGTGGGCGGAGGAGGGGGCGTTTGTTACGAGGTGGTTCGTTAAGGAGAATAGCAGGCGCTGGCGTTTTGATCACCAGGGGTGATGTCATGAACAATTATGGATGACTAGATATTTTAATATTATGCGTTGACTTTCTTCTTCAATTGATCTCTCGTGATGTGTGAGGATTTGCTACAGACTTGCGAGAGTTTCTGCATCACTCTCCTGCCATGGATGCATGTGCTCAATTGACTCAATCAACTCGCGATGCTGGGAAGATCTGGCCTTGATCGCACTTTCGAATGGCCTCGGATGACTGACAACGCCAGACGTGAACTCAGCCTTGGGCATCTCAGCTCCCTCTTTCACTCCGATGTCAAATACAGCCAGTGTCTGTGCCATGTTGAGAAACAGCACCTTGTCAGACATGGCTTGCGCCGGGCAAATTCTTCGCCCAAAGCCAAAGACAAATCGACCCGGGTCTGTCTCAGCTTCCGGGCCGAGAAAGCGCTCTGGTCTGAAGGCCATTGGATCGTGGTAGAGTGCGGGATCATGACAGATTTGCCTTTTAGCGGCGTCAGTTTATACCCCGGATATGGGGAGTGGATGATGAGCTTACCATATATTCGGAAGTATCATTGCGCCCCTTGGGATGAGATGCCCGTCGACAATGTCGTCTTGGGAGGTTGTATGGGGAAGACACATTGGCCCGACAGGATGCCATCGGAGAACTTCCTTCACCAGCGCGTTGACGTATGGTAAGCTTTGGCGATCAGATAGCTTGGGCAAGCGGTATTTTCCGAGGATTGCGTCAACCTCACACTGGGCTTTCTTTTGAGCCTGAGGAAAAAGTGTCATGGCGAGGAAGAAAGTTGTGATCGCAGACACGGTCTTCAAAAGTCAGCTGTGCCATACCGCCTACTCGAGGGTAAACCTACTGTATCCGCACCTGCAGCATAAAGAGATGCCGCTAGCCATTTATTCTCAGAAACTTCATCATCCGTCAAGCCCTTCTTTTGCATCAGCTGAGATAGGAACGATGTGTTATCCTTGCCATTGGCCATTTGATGCTCCACAAAAGCTGCTGGGTCCTCAACCGAGCTCTCGAGGTTAGACCTCCACTCCTTCGCTGTAGTTTTGAAGCCAGCCCCAGGAAACCAGGCGGGGACGTATTTCACTGCAATCGCTATGTAAGGGCGTGGTTATGATGAGCTTTGATATAGCTTACATAATGGGATGAGGTCCACCATAAAGGCCCCAGGCTTAGCTGCGATGCCAAACTCGTCGACAATCTTTCGTACCGTACTGAGGAAAGCATCGGGTCTGAACTGATCAGCCGTGTATCCATAGACAACCTTCACGATCACAGAGCCAGCTTGCCTGAAGCAGATGTCAGTGTCATTAGATATGTGGACGGAGAGGCTGGACTTACTTCTGTATGTGCTCGACTAAACGATCAGGGTCTCTCAGTAAATGCAGCAGAAAATGCCCAACCTCAATCTCTTGTATGGTTTCGTTCGATCTAATGCTAGCTTCGGACTTTAGGCAAAGGTGAGCCTTCTTGCGGTGACTGCGAAGCTGATCGTTATACGGCAGGAAGCTCAAGGTCTTGTCCCAACCGACCCTGTTATTTGTAAGCGAGTGAATTCGAAGTGACCAAGAAGATATGCGCGCACATTTCACCAGCGAACGTCATCTTCGATCTACTAGAATGCTTGGCTGAGCGATCATTGAGGACGGTCTGAGCTAACTTCGCATCGTTGATTATGACGAGGGTTTGACCGAAGACAGTAACGGAACTGAAATTACCTGGCACGCTTAACGTCAATATCTAAGAGGCTTATGGGCTGAATTGATCATACCGTACAAGTCCTTATGTTTCGCCCAGTGATGCGCCTCGAATTGTCCAGCTCGTGGGAGATCTAGTACATTACCGACAAGAGGAAGACCCCGGGGTCCAGGAGGTAGCTGGGTATTACGCGATGTTCTGGCAAAGAGTTTAGTGACGCAGATATAGACAAGGGCTATGACACCGATATAGACAATCAGCGTGGCAGACTCCATGATTGCAGACACTGAAGGACTGATGCAAGCAGTCTCAGATGAAGCAAGAAAATAACAATCATCCTGACCGACTACAGGCTTACGGCAGTGCTCACCTTTAAAGAACACAGTATCAAACACGGAACCATAGACCCTTACCGCCATCTCCAACCGGCAGCCCTCAGCTGGCTTAAGTTACGCCATCAATCAACATGCCCATAAATGTCAGCTAATCATCCTACCTCACGGCAGCAAACTTCCTGCTCAAAAGGATGGTAAACCATAGTATATGCGCCAAGACAGCTCTGCAGACAAACATTCCCACCAACATGGCGCTACCATCTGATTGTATCACATGAAGCCCGCACTAGTGCCGTCCACCAACAAACTGGCTTATTGGAGAGCGTGTGACTGGCTCTTTCAGCACGCGACGTATAACTTGCAGAAAAACTTGAGGTTGAGGCTTGAGATGAGCTGGCATGGCTTGAATGGTTTGTCTGCTCGGGATGACAAAGTCTGCGAGCCGAATGGTGGATTGGCGACGTGGCTTGTCAATTGAAGTCCGTGCTACAGATACAAGGAATTGAACAAGCAAGTTTGAATCAGGTTGCGATAGGGTTTCTTTACTGGGCTTCGCGCAGGATTGGTACGTAGATATCATGCTCTCAAGTCCGATGCCGGCTATTGACTCGCAGCCTCATCTGTATCTATCAGTGTTGTCTTTAAATATGAACCAGGGCGATTATAAGAGAGCGCATTGTATAATAAAGGCCGAGATAAAGGTTTATCAACTTTTCGAAATGACAGGTGCTTTCGGCAAAGGTACTCCCGACCCTAAAAACCGCACTGATGATATGTACAATTCGGAGAAACCAGGTTCTCGGCTGATCAAGACAACAAGGTTTGAAAAGTATCAATGGCCTATTTCTAATTGTTGTAGTCGATGTTTCAGGCCAAGATAGAACTACCGACTGCTACAGTAGCAGAGCCTCTCCGGAGACTTCGGGCCATGACCCCGCTCTTAGGCCGAGTTAGTCATCCGTCAGACACAGCAATTGCCTTCAATCTCATGTGAGAACAAGAAATCTGACATGCAAACGAGCGAAGTAGAAAATAAGCCCAATGCGCCACCTCTGCTAGGACTTTAGTTCATTGACAACCCTCAGAAAAATGATTCCAACAGAAGATCAGCCTGTTCTCATCATAGGCGCTGGCATAAGCGGCTTGCTTCTTGCACAGTGTCTCTCACAGTGTGGCATCCCCTTCCGTGTATTCGAACGCGACACAGACCTTGAAACACGTAGTGTAGGATGGGGCCTCACTCTTATCTGGACGCTGCCCGCCTTGAAAGCTCTTTTGCCCAAACATTTGTTTGATCGCTTTCCAGAGGCGTATGTCGATCGAGAAGCTGTTACTCAAGGCCTGTCGTCGAGCTTCCCGTTCTTTGACCTGAGTACAGGAGAGCTCAAGGCGTCGGTCCCTAAAGCACCAGAGGCAGAACGTGTCCGGGTCACAAGGCAAGGTCTCAGAGCTCTGTTAGCCACTGGGATTGACATTGAGGTATGCTGCAGTCCTGAGTCCAGATTACCTGTATTGACACCACCGGATACTAGTGGAGTAAAGCTGTCACCGGAGTCACGTCAACAGACGACTCTGTCACTGCCTCATTCGAGGATGGCAGCTCGGTGACTGGGAGTTTACTCGTCGCATGTGATGGTAGTCACTCACGAGTGCGTCGCTCACTGTTCCCCGAGTGGAAGCTCCAAGATATTCCTGTTCGAATGCTAGGCATCAAGATGGAGCTATCACCTTCACAGATCAAGCCAATTCGTGACCTTGATCCCTACTTTTTTCACAGTACAAACTCGAGGAATGACACTTTCGTATACTTTAGTGGTAAGTCAGCCGACTTTGCTCTCTAAAAGCTTTGCTCATCGCGACTAGTTCTCGACGCGCCAGGGAATCACACCGATACCGACCACCCCTACATCGGCCAGCTCTGTATCTCGTGGCCATATCGCGAAGGTTTCCTGAACAGACCCTCTCCTATCGAGATCCCGGATACACAGCAAGAGAAGTACAAGTTGGTTCAGGAGTTGACTTCCACCTGGGCGGAGTGCTTTCGTCCGCTTGTATCCGCAGTCTCAGTGGACAGTGAGATGAAAGGGCTCAAGATCCAAGACTTGACCCCTCCGAAAGACTTCCAAACGACTGGCCGGGCTGTACTCATGGGAGATGCTCTTCACGCGATGGCAATGTGTAAGACTCAACATTCCTTCTTTGTAGACTTGTAACTAACAACAAAGACCGGGGAGAGGGCGCGAACCATGTCATCTTCGATGTTAAAGATTTTGTGGAACGAGTTATTCCTGCTCTCAACGGCGAAGGCGATCTGAGATCCACACTAGATGAGTATGAACGAGCGGTCATTACCCGGACACGTCCGGCAGTACTGGTCTCAAGACGAGCCTGTCTTGATGCTCATAATTGGAAAAGGATTAGCAAGATGAGTCCGTTGTTGACAAAGCGCATGCCTTACATAGAATTTGAAGAGAGCGAGGAGGCTGAAGTAATACATGGGATATAAGAGAAGGAGTAGAATATGGATTTCTTGTTCTAATTGCCACTTCGCTGATTTCTACCACTCGACCTTTATATCAAGGCTCTATTCAGCAATGCTATTACAACTATCACCGCATAGTGACTTGCCGTATAATTGGATAAACCCTCGTATTATTGTTTCAGCGTTCTATCCGTACCTAGATTCCAAGGCGCCGGCGTGTGCTTTGAGGACTGCCTTTCTCTTGTATTCCGTCTAGCGCGTCCAATCACTATCAGGATTCGCTTTCAGAGCGCGTTCAAGTACAAGTCGCTTAGCCTCCATGCCGAGAACGTCTTGCTGAAAGATCTCAGAGCACATATCTCCAGCATCTTCCCCGTCTAGGACAAGGGCATAGGAGCCATCAGACATGCCAGCATCTGGGAGGAACATGGCCTAGGCTAGACAGTTTGCAACGATGCAGTATAAATTCCGAGCTGCAACTCTGAATAGAGCCTCGCCAGTTGCATCGTCCTTATGGTCTTGAATTGTGTCGAAGTATCGAGATCCGGAGAGGTAAGCGCGCTGGAAAAGATTGTTTACCATGCTAAATTTGTGTCTAATCCGCAATCGCTTGTTCTCTTGGCAGAATGGAATAAGACCTACAGCATGTCCATCTGGATAGCCTGCAGCTATGTGATCTGCGTGAATGATAATATTGTTAAGACACAATCTCTTGTAGACAGGCAGAGCATCGAGGAAAAGTATAGCAGCTGAAGCGGCAGAGAAGCGGTAGAGTGGGTGATACTCCATTCCATGATGTCTGCTGAAATTCTACGAATTCATCAATGACCATTCCTTGTCATCTTTGAACCTGCGTTCTATGTTATCAAGGTCGGATAATGATGAAGGGAAATGCCAAGGCTTGTAACATCGGTCGAGGAAATTTAAGAGCCGCGCACATCCACTATACTCCCAATCGTCAAGGGCGTCGTTGACATAGTCTATGCAACTCTCATCCGAAGTTTTGGAAAGAAGTCGCAGAGTGAACTCGAAAGCCGCTCGATGAGCAGAATGGGATCGGGAGTTGGAAAAAATATTGGCCTAGACCTTATCGTACAGGCGTAAGAAGGCCCCTTGGAGTGACGAGATGCGATCTAGATATGCCCATTCGGATGTTATTCCTGGTACTGAGTTCTGGTTGAAGTGGACGGCGGCGAGCTTGCTAGAGGCTGGACGGAAATAGTAGCCTTGCTTTGTGCTGAAGTAATATTGGTAGATCATGAACCGTAGCTCGTACGGAAGACCGAGAAAGGAACGTGGGGTCATGGTCTTGACCGTGCACGGCGAGGGGGGACTTCTGTTTTGGTAGGTCTCGGTCAGTATCAGGATCAGAGGGCTGTATCAACAGTGATATGAAATCTTTGGCGGAACGAAACCAGGGTGGAGGCACGGTGTTACTTATATCAGTAGTTAAGGTTGTAGGGGTGAGTCACAGGCCTCGGGGCCAGGCGTAAATTATGACGACTAAGTTCTGTCTATTGATTTAAGCTCCCAAACCCAGTGCTTAACCAATTGCTACAGCGTAAAATTAATATAAAGAAAACCTAAATTATCAGTCACCAACTGCACTGTACTTAGAGGACTCGTTTCTGCATGGGCCACAAACCGGAGGAGTTTGGTCTAGGCTCACAGATTCTTGGGGTACATAGTAAGCGCGAGAGAATGATATCATTAATAGCTTCAATACCGCTTAGCCCCTCACCATCTTGTAGATCGATCGATTCCTGCTCCAACCAGCGAAATGCACAAAGATACATTATCCAGCGTCGTCTATCAACAACTAAATACCGGAATCACCCTCAAAGAAGTCCTTCTCCCCATCCATCCACGTCTCCCAAACCTTACAAACCCTCTCCGCCTCCATCATATTAGGCGAGCCAATAGGGAACAATTTGCTCGCATCTCCCTGCCGCTCCAAAACCTGCATCGCCAAACCTTCGGAGGCATGGCGCGCAATGTGGCAGTGCATCAGCCAGATACCTGGGTTATCTGCCTTGAAAGCAATCACTACGAAACCATTGCGGGGGAGTAGGACGACATCACGCCTTGGTGGGTTGTCAAGCTTCAGGTTTAGCCGGCTGGGGTCGTAGGTTTGGTTCTCTTCTTGTTGCAGAAGGGCGAAGTCATGGCCGTGAAGGTGGATCTGGTAGGATTAGGTGGGAATTATGTGATGGGGGCTAGATACTTACTGGATGAGCACCGGTGCGGGCACTGATGCCTTCTATCGTGAGAACAAAGTAGACCTATCATGGTTAGTCATGATACCAGAAGGCACTTGAATGAGTCTGGCACATACCCATTCTTTCTCAGTATAATCCTCTGGAATCACCACCCACTTCGGCGGATAAGTATCCCTCGGTTCATCCAAGTGAAACATAACTGGATCAGAGTAATTGATCTGCAGCGGTCTAAAGTTCTGACCTGGCCTCTGAAGACCAAACGTAGCAACTGGATACTCCTCCTGAAACTCAGGTGTGTTCTTGGCATTTGGATCAAAGGTGACATTGAACCGCTCACCATTCCCATCTGCTGCTTGGGCATTGGCCGCTGGTCCGATATACCACGGTATCTTTGGCCGAAGTGAAGAATATGTCTCATCAGAACAGGCCTTACTAATGTTGACCCAAGGCTGAGAAGATGGAAGAGCTTTGTCAGAGTGGTTGTAGCGTAAGATACCGGTTTTTTCATAACCGTCCCCCCCTGGTGCTATACCACATGCATCAGCGACCCAAGTCCTTATCCAGAAGTTTCCATCTTCTGGGATCTCGTTGACATCACCAGCCAAAGGATTGGCTTCGACGATGACGTTGTACCGTTGACCGATACCTATCAAGACTGAGGTGTTGAAGTACGGCTCAATAGGGACAAAGTCCGAAGTGACGATCTGAAGCCAGTGGTTATCAATTGAGAAGACGAGCGTTGAGTCAAATGAAGTGTTGATCAGACGGAGCAAGTATCTCTTTGGGCGACTTGGCTTATCCGTGGGAGTTTTGTTGAAGTACAACTCATAGTTATCAGGGATAGGTAACGTAGGGGTGTAGCCGTAGTGGGAGACGTTGCCTGCGCCGTTGAGAAGGATGGTCTTGTTGGAGAATTGGGAGCCAGGGAAGAGTAGTCGGAAAGCACTTTCGTGGGCTGCAGATTTATTCAGCAAAGCCATTTAGCGAGACTTGAGAGCGACTTACACCAATCTGTCATAATCAATGGCCTCTTGGTGGCATCGTAGGGAGCTGACTGGGGGCCATGAATTGTCTGCATCGTTAGCGTGATCCTGGCAGAGCGTCACGGCTTGTCTTACGATTGGGCCCTGCAGGCCATCCGCATACTGCACAGAGTAGTGGCTGTGATACCAAGAGGTCCCGTACTGGGTCGTGTTGAAGATGTAGCTGAAGCTATCCCCTGGCGCAATAGGACACTGAGTGATGCCATTGACACCGTCCATGTCCATGGTCTGGTTCTGACGAATACCATGCCAGTGAATACTTGTGCCATTCCTCTTCATACTGTTGATGACGGTAATATTGAACGTCTGCATCATCGTTGGTCAATATGGGCACCACTGTAGATAAGGCGTATACTCACATCACCCCAACAAGCTTCAAGCCAGGGCCCAGGATACTCCCCATTGAACAACTTCGCCTCCGTAAAGTTCTGCCCATCAGCGTTATACCAGCTCTCCGTAATATTGAGCGTATAGTGCCTCATAATACCCTTTGGCGCAAAGTTCTCATAGTTGGTATGAATGTTGAACTCTCGTCCATCAGGGTGTCTGAGCCAACATTCTCTATTCTCTGGAATCGAACACTGCACGAAGCCTGTCATCTCAGGGTACTCGCAGAGGAACTCATGATCACCTGGCGGGGGTTTGAAGATGGGAAAGCCAGGGTTGGGATCTTCAGTGTGAGTGTGGGGATGATTGGGGCGGAGAGGATGTTGGTAGGAGGTGGAAGGGGAGGTGGGCCACATTGTTAGCCATGCGACTATACTGACGCAGGCGTGCCATACTCGCTCGATGAGAGCCATTTTGAGAATGTTCTTAGTGGTTTGTGATAGATAGTTCTGTGCTTTGTGAGACGGGATTTAAATAAGAACGCCTCGGCCTGGCTTACGTTGATCACGCGGTCATCTCAACCTTGTTATCGGAGAATATGCAAGCTCATGATGGCAATCACATACATAAGTTCCGGATGCCTTCATTTCAGTTCCCTAACTCCAATCATATCTTCTTTTTTCAAGCAAGTCCGCGATACGAGTCCAGCTGGTCAAGGATCATGGTCTTGGCACTCGAATGTTTCAGCCCTAGGACTTGTAATCTCACCCAGCAGCCCAATCAAAGTCTTTCTGCATATGACTAACATCAATAGACTTCGTCATGTCTCACCGCAGCTCTCAATCACAAATCCACCCTTGCAGAACTTCACCCCGTGATTACGCCCACTGTCGTACAAAGTTGGTAATGTCTTGGGCAAGACCACACATGGCCCAATCAACCTCTCAGAGGCGTTTCTTGGACACAGTCATGCTTGGATCAGACCAATGAGAGAATGGCGCATGTTGGTCCAATCACTCTTTTGCTTACGGCCGAGAAACTGAGGCTGAGCATGACGAATACGAAGTGTCACCGGTCAAGATAGGCTATTCAGGAAAACGGTGCTCGATGAGTTCCTGTCAATACCGGAGCGCGGTATAGGCCTGATAATATCTCTCTGAGCGGTGAAAGTGGGAAATCTAAGGTTCCGTGGTCGTTATCAGAGGAGGCTTACTCAGGTTGGTGAGATGCTCCGATCCGGAGTCCGAGGTTCTTACGTGAGAGTGGCGGTCTCACGTCTGTATCGCAGACGAACGGTTTCAGCCCAGTCATCAGTGGCTGGGATTAGTGCGCAAAGGCTATCTTCCGAACGGTCGGTTGAACTGGTAGTAAAGGGCGGATGTCACACGGCAGTCTCTCGGCTATACCAGACGTCACAATCGTGATCAAGATGAATATCATTTCCATAAATATGCACAAACAAGATCTGTTAGGGGTTCCTGTGTCATCAAACCGACGACTAACGCTAGCACCTTTGCCGGCCGGATCAAGAACGGATATTCAATACCACTTCAGCGCATTCGCCCATAGCAGGTCCCACATCCTCGGCACATCACCGCCAGCCTCCACAGCCTCAGCCCACTTGACGATATGCTTCAAAACGGCGACATCGTCACAAAACTGCACTGCAAAGTCAAAGTCTCTGAGCAATTGCGTATGTTTGTGAATGTCTATCCATCGTGGGTCAAGCCGCTCCATTTCTCCCAAGAAGACCTCTCGCAAGCGTGTGGTTTCGTATTGGTGTAAATGTTTGTAGTATAGTTCTGACATCTTGCCGTTCGCATCATGGCGGTATCGTCTGCGATCGGGCTCAGTCCACCGGGGTTGTTCAAAGAGGAATTGGGGGATGCCGCAGGCTTTCCAAAGGGGCACGACGGATACACACTCCCAGTCGACAATGCCTGTGATATTCCCTGCATCGTCGACGAGAATGTTGTTCCCATGTAAGTCGTCGTGGTAAAGGACTGTAGTGTCAACTTCGGCGTCAAATGGAAAGATGCGCCGGATCAGAAGCAGCAGCCTCTCGGCGATGGCAAATGTTCGAGCAGCATCATCAATCTCCTTGACCGCATCACAGCCAAGGTCTTCCTTGCCACACCACTTTGCCATCGTCGCTGTCGCATCCCTTTTGGTTGCCTCGAGCCGCGCTGCAAACCACTCGCTGCTGTTTCGAAAGGGCCCTCGGTTAATGTCGGATTTGTTGATGAGCCCGTAGAAGAAGCAAGTGGACACAATTGGGCCGGGCCTTGGCAGTTCGCTTGTACATAAGGGAGGGTAGATGTTTCCAATGGTAGCGAATTTGTCGCGATAGAAAGACGCTATGAAAGATGCAATCTGGCAGACGGTATCGGTCTTTTGGAGAAGAGTGAGGTGCCGCCATGTGACCTCCAACCGAGCGCCTGGGAGCTTGCTCATCAAAATCCATTCGTAAGTAATGAGAGAGTCTCGCGACGCATCGTAGTGAATGACCTTCGGGATCGGAAGGTCTGTAATCGCGGAGACCCATTGGATCGTAGCAACTTCGCTCATCGTCTTGTTCTGCGGATCGACAGGGAGCGCGATACGCAGCAACAGAGGAGCTTGATCGTTGACTTGTACTTCGTAGAGCTTGTTGAAGCATCCCTCGGCGAAATGCTTGATGTGTACGTTTTCGGTGCGGAAGATGGCCTGGATCGTCATTCTCATCTTGTCAAGATCAGGCTGGAACTCCCATCGCGGGGTGAAGCCGAGGTTGCAGTCTTCCAAGTAAACGTCGGCGACAAGGGAGGCTCCGGATCCTGAGGCCGGCATTGTCGCGCGCAAGAGGTCAACCGGGTTCAAGATAAAGTTCGCTGGTGTGTTCAAAAACGAAGAGGTGATGAAGGAGAGAAGAATAAGGAATGGAAGGAATCATGGACGAGATATCAATTTGCTTGCGATGGGCAGTTGCTTTCGGTGGGTGACTCAGACAAAACTCCATGTTTGCGACAATGTATCGCGTCTGTTTGAACAAATTCAATCATTGTCGGTTTATCACGGCAGAAGCGAAAGCTCTGATGTACTGAGGTTGTTTGTTCCCGTTTGTGGTCATGCGAGCTCAATGAATGGAGAATGAAAGGCCCTCGTTCGATTGACTTGGTTTCTAATTGGCTGCAACTTTGTTTGTCTCGACGGTGAGTGAGTAAATGCCGCTCTTATTGATTGCCTCAACTTTCGCCTAATCTTCATCCTGCGGATACTTCAGCCCGTTCGCAGCCCGAATCTCATCCATCAACTGCATCAACCGAAGTGTCTCGTCCAGCGGCACAACATCACTCTCCGTTTTTCCCGCCGCGATATCCTGCGCCACAGCATCCGCTTCCCAGTAAAATCCCAACGTTCCCTCGTGGCGCTCCACGTTGAACACACGCGTGGTTCTGGTATCGGCTGCAGGAGGATCCTGGCGCTGTCCTTCAGTGATTTTGAATCCGCCAGGCACGCTGACTGCGGGACCAAACAGTGTGATGCTTCCGTTGGTACCTTCAATAAAACCAAACTCTTCCGAGCTACTATATCGGAAACCCGATATGCATACTCCTGTTTTGATACCTCCACTGGCAGAGGGGTACTCGAGAATAACGGTATTCGCCACGTCAATACCATCCACAATGTCAAGAGTCGACTGAACCTTTGACGGCTTCGGATGATCTTTTCCAACTTTCCACTCACCAAGAATAATCGAAGCATACGTCAGCGTATAAAAGCCAATGTCGAGCAAAGCACCGCCTCCTAGCGCGGGGTCTTTGAGACGATGATTATCAGGCAAGCTGCCCAGGTCAAACTTATTTCCAAAGTCAATCGACATTCCCTCCACTTCACCGATTGACTTCTTGACCACTATCTCTTCCCGTAACGCCTCAAACAGGGAACAGAACCTCACCCAAGCAGCTAAAAGACATTAACGTGCAGTCAAACAAACGCGCGGGTAAACAAACCTTCCATGACAAAAACGCCCTTCTTTCTCGCGGCATCAACAATATCCTTCGCCTCTTTCGCATTGATGGTAAATGGCTTCTCACACAAGACATGTTTGCCCCCTGCGATAGCATCGAGGCAGTTCTTCCTATGCAGTGAGTGCGGCGTTCCGATATACACAATATCCACAGTTGGATCATCGTAAACACCCTGATAATCTGCGTAGACTTGGGGCTTGGGCTTATCTGGTGCTTTTTCCCAGAGCTTCTCCACGAAAGAAGTGCCTTTCTCGACAGAAGACGAGCCGATGGCTGTGATGGTGTGATCTGCCTTGGCGTCGGGGCGGGTGGTGAGGAGGTCGCGGAGAAACATTGACGATACCCATCCTGTGCCTGAATGTACGATTAGCTGCGAAGAGCGGAGTTGATGGGAATCGTACCTAGGATGCCCCATCGCAGGTGAGGTAGAGAATCTGCTGAGCTGGTCATTTTGGAGGTTGATATTCAGATTCCTCTAGGTAGTCAGAATCTCAGAAATGCGCGATATGAAGTGGGTGGTCGATATAAGGTAGATTTGCTGGACCCGCAAATAGAAATTCGGGATAGTGGGCACCGAAGTGTGGCAGCTAAATGTTCAAAGCCATGGGACGTTCAACCCTTTAGACCGTTTTATCCACTCATCGATCCGACCTGGTGGTTTGATAGCTTACTGATTCTGCAAGAGAACATATCGGAGACTCTGTTGGCATTTTTATGGTGCGCTCTGGTCCCTCGCGGAGTAGCGGATTTATCACCGATACTCCCCGAAGAGCGGGGTTGTGCCATGATACCATCTACGTTCCACCAAGGATAAAACCAATGCGGGGACAATCGATCAATGACGCTACAGCCGGGTGAATGAGAAGATGCGGCAAAAGGGAGAAGTTGATTTGTAAGTCAACGTTAGATAAAAGCTCTCCGGGATTGATTTAGATAAAAAGAGACTCGTGGATTCTCCAAGAGTTAAGTTGGCTTCTCTACCAGGTGAACAGCTTCTGAAACATGGCGCCAATCAAAGTTGGTGTCGTGGGTTACGGAAACTCAGCTAAGAGCTTTCACTTGCCGTTCATCACTTCTATCCCAGACTACGAAGTCATTGCTATTCTTCAGAGAAAAGAAGCACCATCCAATCCATCCTCCACTGAGAAGGGTTCGCACTGTGTTGTTGATTTTCCTCACATCAGACATTATCGCACGGCCGATGAGTTCTTTGCGGATAAAGATATTCAGTTTGTAGTTGTCGCTACACATCACGATACCCATGCCTCTTTTGCAGAACAGGCGCTAAATGTGGGCAAGCATGGTGAGCGACCTCTTTTACGGTCTGGGTGATGCTAACACGAGATTAGTGATTGCCGATAAGCCATTTGCTGTATCATCTGAAGAGGCAGATAGGGTGATCAAGCTGGGTGAGGAGAGAGGCCTCATTCTCACCTGCTTCCAGAACCGACGATGGGTAAACTTAAAGTTGCGTGACATTTATATCGATGCTAATTCAACGGCAGGATGCCGACTTCCAGACCCTACGCCATCTCATCAACAAAGGTGCACTAGGCGACATCAAAGAAGCTGAGCTACACTATGACTTTGAGTCTCCACCGTGGCTGTCTAATATGGGAACCAAGTACACCCCAGGCTCTGGGATGGCCTTTGGTCTCGGTAAGTCTTCTTTGACCGTCTCACTCTGGTCTAATCGCTTACAGTACTCCAGGTACGCACAGCATCGACCAGGCGCTTGTTCTCTTTGGCCGCCCCAAGTCTGTGACAGGGTTCTTTCGCGTCCAGCGTGACGGTGAAAGTGAAGTCGAAGACTCTTTCACGATTATCTTGCAATATGATGGCGCGCAGAAAGATCTGCTGGTTACAGTCAAAACAGCTGTGACGACGCCGATGGCACAGCAACTGAAGCAGCTCGTTCGAGGAACAAAGGGTTCTTTCATAAAGGTGATAGTCCCAATCCATGTTGTCCAGGTGTTTTTTTTTAACACTTATTAGTTCCAAAAGCATAGCCTTTGTGCAACGGAGGATGGAATTGCTGCTGGTCTTGAGCCGCTTGATGAAGGTTTTGGTGTTGAGTCTGATGAATTGCGGGGTATTCTCACGACATACGAAGAGTTTGACAGCGAGGTCCAAAAGTATGACCCAGAAATCAAGAAATATACTGGACGATATCCAAGTTTTGCGGGTCGATGGATGGGATTGTATGAGAATGTCGCCGATGCGATTAATGGCAGGGCAGAGCTGGAAGTAAAGCCAACGCAATCACGCGATGGTTTGAGGGTAATTGAGCTGGCAAGGGAATCGCACCAAAAAGGTGCCACGGTTCCTTGGTCATAGGCCAAATAAATTATCATTGCTCAACGAACTAAGAAGGATGTGGTCTACCTGCATCAATAGATTTGGCAATGGTGAGGCGGATGGTGAAATATCAAAAAGAGAGGATAATAGCGGGATTTAACCGCCTGTGTTGGACGAACAGGGAATCGAACCCTGGACCACTCCCAGATTTCTTCAGAAGACTGAATCATGCTAAGGGAGTATTATACCACTAAACCATTCGCCCGGAATGGGATTTGTTGGAACTTGGCAGGCAGATTACAACTCACGTCTGCTGCACCTGACCTGCGCGATGCTCTAAAGTTAAGCAGATTGCAATCTTCGAAGCTAGGGCGTTCTTCAACCCATTTTTGGCATCACATCTTTGCAAAGTTAATTAAATCGTCGTGGAATGGTCGCAGGTAAATGAGCGGAGATAAACTAAACCGTCTTATTGGTAGGCAAGGTACCGTGAACCTAGTGGATTAAAGCTGCTAGCAGAGTGAACTTTGAGCTTGACGGAAAGTCTGTGTTTACGTCAATCCCTATCAGTCACCAGACAACATCTCCGTCACACAACTAAAAGACCAAGAACAGAGATGCATGAGGCGTTGAGTCTATCTAAATTACTGTACAGCTGAGTCACAGACGTCATTGTCCTCAGCCTTAGGCAGAACTGTTTCAGTAAACCCCGCGCCTATAACCACAGCGCTGAATTACACTCGACCTCCACGACCAAGACAGAAAATGTTCCCGACAGTATGTGACATGCACAAAACCGCTCAATTGGCAAAAAATATTTAAAATCATCTAGATGACGGGAGGCAAAAAGATCGACAACGGCAGGATTCGAACCTACGCGTGCGAACACAATGCCTATGATGTCTCCGAAGAGATAGCAGGGCATCGCCTTAACCACTCGGCCACGTTGTCTGAGCTTTCTGATTATGTCAGACGATCTCAACTCACGCTCTATGTTCTATGCCATAGAAATTTGACACAAATACACACAAAACGATTCGACTCTACAGCGGCTTATCCAGCTTTCGGCGCATCATCTAAGACCCAGTATTTGCTCGCTGGTTTCCAGTTTAAAGCTAGCAACGATGTTATAGTGCCTTATTGCCCGCTCTACCTTAGCAAAGACTACTAGGGGCGAAACTGCAGAAGACTTCGATAGTAATAGGTTCGTTGAACCTCAAGTTATACTCGGCGAAAACGTACAAGCCTTTCGGCGGAGGGACAATGTTGTGCCCCAGGCGACTTTTGGCGCTGCAGATGGCTCTAGTTTATCTTGCGATCCTTGTCACGCGCTTTGACATTCAGGTTGCTGAGGGTTCTGAGAGTCAGCCTTTTCCAGAGGGGAGTGATAAAGTGCCGATGCTGGGAACCATCTCTCAGAAACCGGGACATGATGTTAAGACCTCGGTGAGAGACGTCAGGGCAGACTAGCAGCCAGGTATTGGAAGTTTCTCATCAAAGTTGCCACGTTCAGACCACCCACCTCTCCAATGCAACGCTGAGCAGAATCCAGACCGAGCAGAACCTATTACATCTCACAGGGCTCCTGTTTGATGTCTCCAATGAATATGCTTAATCAATTTAAGAGGCGGCTGGATGCAACATCTCCAAGTCCTAATTTTCAGCTCTCCGTACCCCTGTAACTCTGGCGCGTCTTGGCATGTCGACTATCACCCCCCCAGCGAATCATCATGAGCGACAAACGAACAGGCGTCAATATCGGCTGCGTCCAGACCCTTGCAGTTGAGAGAAATGATCATCTGGTGCAATATGCACTGGCGTTTTGTTTGCAAGGCTGAATGGGGGGATGTTGAGCTAGATGAGAAGAGTAGATTAATGTTTGCAGTTGTGCGACTTATAAACAGATCTAAATCCAAGGACTTGTCAAATGAAGCCGCATTCTGTGAAACGTTACTCAAGTCCTGTTTCTTGCCGTCAAAATGGTTTACGGCGATAAGAATGCACCTAATTGTCAAATCCCGACCGGACTCAGCTCCCTCCCCCGCAAAGACTGCAATGCCACTATTCTCATACTTCTACCCTTTATCGTCAATCATCTCTCGGCGATAGTCACTCACCTCACCCTTGGTAATCGCAAAGCAAGAAACAAGCTCAAGTTCTGGGATTACAACCATCTCAACGGGTCACCGAAAGACGCCTTATCATGGACGCCGTACAACACTTTGGCGACCATTACCATGACAGTAGTGCAATGCGTCGTCAGCGCCGTGGCTGTCAAAGCTTCCGGGCTGAACGTCAGCATCGGGCCGCTTGTCATGTTCTACTTGACCAAGCCTCGTGTTGGCTGGGTGGTTGTGATGCTGTCGGCTTGCTTCTACAAACCTCTCACCGATACAGCCACCGATGTACTCTTCCAAGAATGTGTGCTCGGTGTCTTGGCACTTCCCGGTGCACTTATGTTCTTGAGAGTCAGCGGCTTTGGGGAGGCACCCGATGGTTGCGATTCATCTGATATGTACGATACTTATTCGTTCGGCACAAACAGCGACGCCAATCTTTTTCTGCGCAGTGGCTCAAGCAGTCTTGTCGCATGCGGTGCGATCCTATTGTTTGTTGGAATATCCATGCTTTGGAAACGCCGCTTTCTCAAGAGACGTCTCGGCTTGTTGGCCATGATCCCTTGCACAGGCGCATTCGTGTCTGCTTGGGTTCTCTGGATCGGTAAGACCACCAACAATGCTGGTGTGATTGGAAGCTAATAAGACCAATAGGCTTTGACTATGCTGTCATGAATGGAGATTTCTGCATTTCTGGGTCGGCTATCGGAACTGTCTCTGCTATATCTATCATTTTCCCTATTCTGAACGGTCTTTTGCGTGGCTGGATTGGATATCCTGGGGGAGGCTACTAACGGTATTAAGTTATCGTCTCTATTTTCAGATGAAGCCTACACAATTGGCCTTGCTTATTGATGAGATCTTGCATGGTTGGAAGGCCAAATCCTTTTCGCTGAATACACAGGTGTTTGGGTAACTTAAATGACTGGCTACGTCACACGCGCTGAGAAACTTGCTTATGAAAGGTTTCCTGAAGCTGCACATATGCATAATCTCTAATCTCTTATCTATGCACAGCTCAACGCCTCTTGGTTGTCTCATTGGGTGTCGCTCGGGCATCTTGTGCAACTCAAGTGAGACATTGCCTCGTGATCGACAGCGCATCAGAATGAGGGGGTTCAGATCTCCCAGTATTCACTTTCTTTTCCGCTCTTCCTCCAAATTTCGCAGAAAGCGTATTCAAGTGTGACTGTTACAATTTGAATTCTCGTGCATTGATAGCAACTGTCTCGACGTAGCGACCATCACCGAGTTTTCACCCGACGGCTTATCATCCCTTGTCCCTTGTATCACAAGCATCGCCAACATGTCGCGTGCCTCTTCTAGCACAGCCAGCAATGACGATACTCTCGAGTTGGAAGCCGCGGGATATGTCCAAGCCATGCCGCGCCGCTTCTCGCTCTGGTCCTTAGGCGCACTGTCCTTCACTTTGACCTGCACATGGCTCGGAACGGGCTCTTCAATTGGAATTAGTTTGACCGAGGCGTCCTCAGCTGGGACCTTATGGTCGTTACCTATTGCGGGCGTGATGACTACCATCGTCTCGCTGGGTATGGCGGAGCTCGCATCCGCATATCCTGTTGCTGGGGCGCAGTACTATTGGTCTTTCATGGTTGCTCGGGATGACTACAAGGCTTTTGCGTCATACCTGTTAGTACCACAATTTGATCAGACAAAGCTGAGATACTGATCTGTTCGACAGAAATGGCTGGATGAGTGTTATCGGCTGGTGGCTTGCCTCAAGCTCAGTCTCCAACTTCGTCTCATCCATGATCCTCGATATCGTCGGCGCATGGCATCCAGACTGGGAGCAAAAGCGATGGCATCAGTATCTCATATACGTGGCTCTCATATGGATCGCCACAGCCGCCAATATCTTCACGGCACAGTGGATTCCTCTTTTCAACAAGATGGTCTTTGTCTTATCAGTCCTAACCCTCAGCGCTACGACGATAACGCTCTTTGTCGTAACGAAAGACCATGCGTCCGCTGAGTTTATCTTCACCGATACTACCAACCGGACCGGCTGGTCAAGTGACGGATTCGCATTCATGTTAGCGGTGGGCAATGCCGTGTATGCATTTCTAGGCAGCGATTGCGGAGCTCATCTCTGCGAAGAGATACCCAATCCGGCCAAGAACGTGCCCAAGGTCATGATATACCCTCTGCTCATGGGCTTACTGACCGCGTTCCCTTTTGCAACGTCTCTCATGTATGCGATCTCTGACGTGCCGGCCGTACTCAACACGACGACTGGTTTGCCGCTATTTGAGATTTATTATCAGGGTACTGGATCTCGACCAGCTGCATCAGTGCTGATGTCACTGTTTGCGTTCTGTTTCTTCGCCAATCTGGTCGCCAACGGTAAGTCTACCTCTCATGACGAAGCCTACGCTAACTCTGTAGCGACAACTTCGTCACGCACGCTGTGGGCCGTTTCGCGCGACGGTGCCCTACCATACTCACAATTTTGGGGCCGTGTTCATTCAAGATTTCAAGTTCCCGTCAACGCACTCCTTCTTTCTGCTGTTTTCATTACTGTGAGTGTATATCTGCCAACTGCGTCATTTTAGTCGTCTCACTCACCCTTTCTTCTAGTTATATGGTCTCATTTTCCTTGGTTCTTCAACTGCATTTTCTGCCATGGTCAGCGCGGCCATCATCTTTCTCCAAACTTCGTGCGTCATTCCCCAAGCTGTTCTCCTCTACCGAGGGCGTGATCGTGTCTTGCCACTTCGTTACTTCAGCCTTGGCAAATATGGCGCTGCCATCAATGGCATCTCAGTCGCATGGGTAATATTCCTCGATATCTTGTACTGTTTCCCGACTACCATGCCTGTCACGCCTGAGAACATGAGCTATGTCTCCGTCGTCTTCGTCGGATTGGTGGCGTTTGTCATAGTCCTCTGGTTCACAACTAAAAAAGGCTCCTTCACGGGGCCTCAGATCAATCTGGATCTTCTAAATGCCAGACGTATGGCGGCTGTTCAGACTTTGGAGGGCACTCGCCCGACGGCTGAATACCATGCACTTCGAAGTTCAGAGATCATGAAGGAGGATTAGGCTATATAGTAGCATTTACTCGTATCGTGAGCTTCCACGAACAACGGCTGGCCGGATGTTGAACGCTACGATTTTACGCTGGCCACACACGTGTATCGTCTTATTGGCTCAGGGTCTATAAGTGCCATTATATATATTTTCAATACGAGGTTAAATGCAGCTCTAAGGATCATTCTACATCAACTAGTCTACGGCTGGATAGAAGCTTACTTTCAATACAACGTAGCATACCAAAAACTCGCACTGCCTTCCCAACGAGGAAATCTCCGGACCTAGTGGGGTCACAGCTGTAGCATTATTCTTTTCACACCGCAAAAACCACTTCAACTCTCCACATCGTGAAAGAATTCTCCGGGCCCTCGCCGTCAGCCTTAGGCCTCATAGGGCTCTGACGATACGACTTTTCGAGTCATTCGGGAAGCGGAAATATTTGTCCGATCCACCTGTGCCGCTCTGTGCCTCATGCCAAGACGTTCGGTTATTTCTACAAACGAACCAACCCTACCTTGGCGATGGTCGTTATTGGCGAGAAAGTGATTTTCAGGGCACTTTTTGTCGGGGCGGGCGGCAGCAGCCTAACTTGCCCTGCATTAGTGCTCTGAGAATGGGATGCGTGTAGTTTTTGAGAGGTGATTTTTGCTCGGCGAGGTTGAATGGGAGATGTTACTGAGGTTGAAAATCTATAAAAGCAGAGACATTTCCGTGAATAATCAGTCTCTCAAGCTCAATCCGCCAGCCAAACATCAGCCATACAACGAGCTCAATATCATCAACTCCACTGTCAAAATGAAGTTCTCTACCATCACAACCCTTCTCTCTACTAGCGCAGGTGTCCTCGCCGCCAGTCCCAGCGCCACAGCCAAGAAGGCTACAGCCATTGACTCCATCACGGGCGACAATGGCATCACCACTCCCCTCCCCATCCAGCCCGGCATGGTCGACGACTGCGACGTCTTCTACTACGTCAAGCCCGGTGATAATTGCCTGATGATTTCTGCCCAATTCGGCATCTCCTTTGACCAGTTCAAGGAATGGAACCCTACCGTCGACAAGGAATGCCTGAGCCTCTGGGCTGACGCCAACGTCTGCGTCCGCACCATTGGCTTTGAGTACCCAGAGACTGCTGCTTGTTACGGTGGCGCGAGTATTCTTCCTTGGGGAAGTAACAAGGTTGCTGCTGCGAAGGCTGCCACCGAGTGGTGCAGTAATGGCGCCCAAGGGATTTACAACATTGGTGAGAAGAGGACCAAGTGCGTTGATGCGCCGTCTGGTGATGGAAAGTTCGTCTTTGAGATCTACAATGAGTGGGGAATTCGACAAGGCCTTCTTTCCAAGTATTGTCAGAGAAACCTCCTTCTTCCCATCTCCAAGTGCCCCGAGGGAGGCCAGGGACGGACGAAGAGCTGGCACACAGAGTAAGTCTCCCGATTGATGTCTACCAACATGAATTATACTAACGTTCTATAGGACTACCTTCAAGAAGGGCAAGTGTCAAATTTCGGACGACGATTTCTGATTGACGCTTTCTCCAAAACACATTAATTCCTCACGGTTCGATCTCAGGAAGCACTTGAGCACAGTCTGTCTTTTGAGACAAGGCAGTGGTGATCTGCCGGCCGTATCCTTTACATTGATAGTTTCCATTTTCATGTATAATACGATATCTGTTACTATCTGCCAATCTCAGTGCCACTGTCTTCCTTATGTGAGACGATGTTGATCATTCCACTTTTCGTCAATCAGTGCTGAGATTACTAATAACAACTACTGGATCTCAACAGACGCAATATTTGGAATCAATCGGCATCTGCATGGCACCGATAGCCAGTTTGAGGTTGAACCATTAACAATCCACTTGGAATGTAGTGTAATGGAACCGTGACTCTGGTAAGCTACTTGATAGCCATCGAGATAAGTATTTCGTGGGCCGAGCGTGGAGAAGGTCCAGCCGAACGTGGAGCAGACTATCATCGCCTGACATCAATATTTCGTCATGAGCAACACCAACAGCCTATGAAATTCCCCTGCATCTTGCCACTTTGAGAAGGTAAATTGCATGTTCTCAATCCCATGTCCCGCTATGCCAGCCTTTTCACACTCACCGCAGCGCTAGTACAAGATAACGGCAATCTCGCAAACTAACTATGCTCATGAAAGGCTAGTGAATCGCGAAGGATCAAGCTCCATTGTAAGTCCGGGGTAAAAATGGAGATTAACACGCCCTTTATCTTTTCTTGTCATGGCTGACCCCATATTCCAGATAGGCGCTTCTCCGTGACTATCAGATGCGACTGTTATCAGGCGATTGGCTCCGTCGCTTGGACCTTCAATGCCGTATCCGAGCTGGTAACAACAAACACCCAACTGATAAGCCATCTCGGAATGAATCATCCGGATATTGCAACCAACAGGTACCGGCGCATAAGCATATAAATCACCCTCTTGGCACCTTTAATTCTTTTTTCATCAACAAGCCACCATAGATTATCAGCACGCCAGAGTCTTGATCATGGCTCTGCAGATCGATCGTGAGGCAGTCCCAGGAACTGAACAACTCATTGACGGTATGCAAGCAGATTCGTTCTAGTTTTGACAAATAGCTAACATAACTCAAAGTGAATCACAAGTTAGACAACAACGATCATGTTGGACAATCTGACATTGTTCTCATTCCGCAGCCAACGACCTGCGGCAGGGATCCGCTCGTGAGTGGCGCTGAAGACCTCGTCTCCGTGTATATATTGACTTTTTCGTAGACATGGTCGAAACGAAAGAAATACTATCAGCTGCTTCTGGTGGCTTTATATGCTTGTGCCTTTTCATTTGGTGAAAACACCCTTGGAGGTCAGTCTTGTGCCAGGAACATGTCCTCGGTCGTCAATACTGATCAAACAATAGCGGCTTGGACTACTGTCAGTAAAGATACAGGCGTCACTTTGACAAATATGAACGGCGGTAGCGCTTTGAACTATCTTCTACTAGTATGTTACTGCTTAGCCCCTCTTATTCTGCACTGCTCACCAGATCAAGGGCTTCGTCAACATCTGGTGGATGCCCACTGCCAACATCCTAGGCAGAAAGCTAGTCTTCCTTGCGACAACATGTCTCTGTCTTGCTACCGGCTTTTGGCTTGCTGCCATGGAGGGGACTGTCCAGTGGATGCTCAACATGATTGTAAATGGAATCGGGACATCTGCCTATCAAGCGATCATTCAACTAACTGTGGGTCTATGACCAATATCAAGGTCTCGCATACTTACTAACTTAATATATAGATCTTCGACATGTTCTTCGTTCATGAGCGTGGTCGTATGCTCTCAGTGTATCTCTTTGCTCAGCAGCTTGGCTCTATGTAAGACTAGCCGTAACTAAATCTCTGGGGACTTGATACTGACCTCGTGACAGCCTAGGCCTTATCTCTGGGGGCAGCATGTCCGACACCGTCGGATGGAGGTGGTCACAGAACATAGTTGGCTTTATCTTCGCGTTTGTTCTGAATGCCTTCGCTTTTTCTTTCGAGGAGACACTCTTTCCGCGCTTCCTATTTGCTGGATTGCCATCAGCCCCTCTTCCCTCTCACAAGGATGAAGAGACAGCGGAGAAATCTACCGAGGGAAAGAAGCTAGAGCTCAGGGCAGTTCCTAGCCAGGCCAATGGCATTGTCGATGACTTTCCCAAGCGTTCTTACAAGCAGATCTTGAAGCCGTGGGTGAGGTATCCGCAGAACAGAACTACATTCTGGCAGTATTTTCGCCGGCCTTTCTTTCTCTGGGGCTTTCCCAACGTCGTTATAGTAAGTATCTGCTCCCATTAATGGCCACTCTTAGCTATTGACACAACTCCAGGCCGCGTTCATCTATGCCTTCGGAGCTACGGCGGGAATCGTCTCTTTTAACACCATCTCGGAGATCCTGACGGAACCACCCTATAACTTTAGCACCACCAATACTGGTCTAGTGTTCTTTGCCGCTTTGGTGGGAGACATCATCGGCTGGTGCATCGGTGTACTAAGCGACCAGGTTGTCATTGCTTTAGCGCGACGAAATGGCGGTGTCAAGGAGCCTGAGATGCGACTCTATACGCTTATTCCTTGCTTCATCTTCGCTGCGGTTGGGTACATGCTCTATGGCTGGGGTGCACAGACTGAGGCGCATTGGATTACTATTGCCATCGGCATTGGGGCGATGATCTCTCATCAGGTTGGAGCCTGCACGATTGCTACTGCATATGCAATGGACTGTTTCCCTGGAGTAGGTTTTGTAGCCCATTCCATGTCAAGAATAAGACTGACAATCCCAGATATCTGGAGAACTAGTCGTTGTACTGGCTATGTGCTCCTCAATGGTCAACTTCGCCATCTCATACTCTGTTCAGCCGTTCATTGAAGCCGCTGGCTATGGTTGGACCATGACCTGCTTTGGTATCATGGTCTTGATGTCGGTTTGCGCTGCTATTCCTCTCCTACTGTTTGGCAAGAGATGGAGGATCGCTAAAGGGCCGAGATACTACAAGTTCTTGGATGAGGTTGGAGGATATACCGACTAGTACAAGTATAAGCCTCAACCTATAGTTGGTTCTTCGGTATCTGGAGACCAGCGACAGAGCCGAAGGTTTAACAGCATCCTAAATACACCTTCAATCATCTTGGGGTCCCCTCAAATATGCGAAGGTTGTCCATCTTATTTATTACTCAGGATCGCGTTCCTTTAATCTCTCTCAAAGTGAACGCATGCCGTGTCATCGCATAGTACATCTTCGACAACAGCAGGCCAGCAATCAAACATAAATAGAACGCGGAGTGCGGGATTCGCATCCTGCGTTAGACTTTAATTGAACCATAAATTTTGTAAACCCTGATTGGTAGAGACGATATGCTCTCGTGCGTTTTGGCGCTGATCAGCACCAGACCATCCAAACAACATGGATCAATCCCGGTATTTACTGGGGCTCAGCACCAACAACACAACCAACAGTGTTTCAAGACAACCAACACCTGCACATCGTCGACCGAGCCTTGAGCCTTTAGGTGCATAAGAGAGGCACTGTGTCTCCAGTCCCATAACCTGTCAGCCCATTTCTCTTCACATTCTTCTCCCATCTGTCGAATTGTGGAAACGACCAAAATATTGCCTCCTCTTCCACCCCAACTCATCCATGATGGTTTATTTTATCAAGACAGTCTTCTTATTTATATCAGTCCTCGGTCTCGCCGAAGGCTTTTGGAATGACTTAGGCAACAGACCACCACGCGCAGGCAAACGCACCCACCGTGGATGCTATCGCGGCTTGTCAGACACGGCCGACCCAGTCGTCAAGGTAGAAGGTGACGAATCGAAAAACACTTGGACTGCCTGCGGCCAATATTGCCTCTCTAAAGGCAAGCCCATGGCTTTGATACAAGGCGTAGACTGCTACTGTTCAGAAACTACACCAAATGAGCACAAAAGTGTCGGAGGCTTCGGCCATTATTGCATGGATCCTTGTCCAGGCAAGCCAACTGATCTCGTGGCTTGTGGCAGCGAGAGATTCGGAAGCTACAGTGCTATCAACACGGGACTCAAGAGCGAGCTTTGGCCCGATCGGGATCCGTTGCCTGACGACCAGATACCAGATTGTCTAGGCTGTACCTTCAAGTTGCCCAGTGATGCCGTGTTCCCTGGCAGTGCGGGTGGTGTTGAGACCTGTCGGCGCACTTGCAGATACCTAAAGTCGAAAACGTTGATGATGTACGACAAGCAGTGCGTTTGCACGAACGCGACTGTATCGGAGCATGGACTTGATCGTGTCCCAGAAGAAATGTGTTCTTTCCGATGGGCCAAGAAGCCTTGTGGTGGATATTCGTATTCTCTTCGCTCGGCTCTTTTCAGCGTGTATGACGCGAGGGAGCCTGAGAAGCCTGGGACTGATGCCACTACGCCTCAAGATGCCACATCACCTACCGACACCCAAGCTGCCAATACCGCCGTGCAGACTTCCGGGCGCTCGTTTGGAGTTATTATAGAAGCTTTCGAAGCTGAATCCCAGCTCCAGCTACTGATCCTTGAGGGAGGAGTTTGGAAGGCCATTGCGTGGATGGGTCGTGTCATGACCAAGCTGGTTACTCCGAGGGAAGGACATGACGATGACCACAGAGAGCTTGACTTACAGTAATAATCTGCTAGCAGATCCATTATCATGCAACTCCGTGGTTAGAAGATATGCAACTAGAGGTACTTATTTTCAGGGGTAGGACAGGATAAGCCACGCATTTAATTAACCTCTTGAACAATGAGACTTGGATGCGCTTGAACGGCATTCAAAGGTCAGATTTTCTTCCCAGCTATGTGCCTTATCAGCAAGAAGAAAAACGATTGAATGGCAAAAATGGTTGCGCCCGGGATCGAACCGGGGACCTTCTCGGTGTGAGCGAGATGCCATAACCAACTAGACCACGCAACCATCGTATGATTAGTCATTGAGAGGAGTAGCCAGCTACTGCGTGACATGATCGTGCGTGACTCTTGGACGGTTCACGTTTACAATACCCATGGACAGGCTACAGAGATAACAAGCAACCTTCGTGTCGGAAACGCTGAAAGCAAAATGTTTTTGAGCGTACAAGGTTTACCTGTCGTAAACCCAGTTTGCGTTGTAACAAGGACTGGCCTGTCAGTGAGTGGCCAATCACAGGTGGGGCCAGTTAATGTCTCAAATGAAATCTGCGATCTCCAGGGTAAGACAACGAGATGAAGAGAGCGATGGCTTATATAAGTAACTTGAAATGAATAAAACATGTTCTTTTCTACTAATTCCAAGCTTTGATTATATACATAATTAATGATAAATTCTCTAAATTATAATGCATTACTAAAGACTGAATTTTTACTTCTTAATTAGCATTAACCTTATGATGCTTGAAGTTGCAGATGCACGTCTAAATGGTAATCTGCCTCACAATGCCAACGACCTACAGGCTTCTTGGGAGCCCCTTGTCGCACGTGCTTACAGAATGGTTTCTTGTGTCGCGTCGTGGCCAGCTCAAATTCATTACTTTTGGCCTCACTCTGGACATGTCACTTCTATCAAGAACTATGAGAACCACTATATTATGTGTCTTGTATACATTCTTCAAAAAACACTCATAATCTTTCCAGCGGAGCTTACAACTCCTCATCGTCCTCAGGCTTAGACCTAATAAAGTCAGGCTTGGTAATAACATCGTTATCCGCATCCTTAATCCTGTCCCAGAACTTGGCAGCGTTCTTGGGATCATCCGCAAACAGCGTATCAATGACCTGCTTCTTGGGTGTCTCGCCCATCCACTTGAACAGCGAAATATCTCTAAACTCATCAGACCTGAAGATCTCCAGCATCTCGATGGGCTCATCTCCAATGTTCTCAACAAAGTGTCCCATGTTCTTGGGAACAATACCAACATCACCGGGCACGTAGTCAAAGGTTCGTGCGTTACCCTCAGAAGCGAAAATCGTCACGCGAGCGCGTCCCTTGATGAAGAATGACCACTCATCTGCAGAGGGATGCCAGTGCATCTCACGAATGGCACCAGGCTCGATGATGGCGTGTGCTGCAGCCACGGTCTTGGAGATGGGGAAGTTCTTGGAGTCGGTGATGCGGACCTGACCTCCGCTTGTTTTGAGGGGCTCTTGGTCGAGCATGCGATGGGTGAAGTTGTACTTTGACTTCTTGGCCTTCTTTCCCCTAGGGGTTTCATCTTTGATAGGGCCGGGGGTGCGGCCCTTGAAGATGTACTTCTCGCTCTCGGGAAGACGAGCAAAAACCTCAGGGTCCAAGTCAAAGTTCTTGGCGATCACAGATTTTGGTGTATGAGCTGCTCGTGTTAGCTGCATGTATCTCCAGAACTGGGTGAAATCATACCGAGCCAATCTGTGAGAACAAAAGTCGATTCTTCAGAAAAGTGCCCATTGTCAAAAATGAGAAGGAATTCCGTGCCGTTTGGGCTCAGACCCTGCAGGGAGTGAGGAACTCCACTGGGGAAGTACTGCGGCTTGTTAGATAACGATCAGCACAGAACCCGATTACTTACCCATAAATCTCCCTTCTTCAAGTCGTCAATGAAGTTCCCGCCTTCGTAATCAAGAGCCGTAACTCGGACTTCTCCATCCAGCACGTAAGCCCACTCTGCCTCCTGATGCCAGTGAAGTTCACGATAAACGCCCTCACCGAGACGCATATTCACGCCCGCGAGCTCAACACTCGTTGGCAGCTCACGGATGGTGGTCTGACGGGTCCAGCCGCCCTCCTATTCTCAAATTAGCCAAAAGCTCTGCACATCACTTCATCTGCACGAACCTCGATGCGAATATGCGAGTCCGCAAAACTCCAGCGCATGTTGGCCAGATTTCCATGATCTGTGCTGGGTGGTCTAACGAGATCAGGATTCTGACGCGAGCGCGCCTCATTCCACGGTCCCAAAACAGAAGCTCCGAGACCGTTGCGCCAGGGCAGAGGATCAAGTTCGTCGCCGACAGAGTCGACGGGCTTATCAATTGGGTCCCTGTGGCCAGGCGTGAACGGCACTTTCTTGCCGCCTGTCACACCGCGATAGTTGGGTGGTAGTCCCAGACCTTTGAGGAGTCTCTGGCGAGGACTGTCCTCTACGGGGACGCCCGTGCAGACGTCCAAGAGGGCTGCGAGATAGGCAAAGTGAGGGAGATGCATATTTGCGGGGCTGTCACAGACAGGTTACAATTGACTTGTTGAAAAAGGAGTGCTAATTTGGGCAAGATGAATATTTGGTTGACATTGATGAATGACGGATGGGGATGCCAATTGCTCAATCGTCACTCACGTTAAGTAGGCTTCTAGAGTTGAGGGTAAAAAATGCCAAGATACAGCGCCAATCGAAGTTCATGACGCCGAGATAGCGATCACCGGTGAATCACCGAGTCACATCTTGTTTGGTATGCAAGCCCGCCTGGGGTAACAGCGCATGATGGCGATGACTGCCGTTTGCCAGCGCGGGGATCGGTTATCCGGCACATAGTCCCCTCCAAGTCAAATATGCCTACGTAGTATTACACTCTCAACATGTGTGGACGCGGCGTAACCCCTAAGCAACGCAACAAGCTCCCAGGGCGTTGCGAGCGCTTACAGGCTTCAGCGTAGCCCGTTAGCGTGTGATCGGCTCGAACCGTATACTCAACGTGGTAAAAAGGAGGGGAAACAAGATGCTGTGTCAAGATGACGCTGTGATAGTGTGTATTGATAATCCGGGATGTGGGGCCCTTGTAAGCCGGACATAAAACTAGACCCGGGATTTGCAGGATTTCCCCGCTTATGCCAAGAATAGGCTCTGCAAGCTAAACGATCGGGAACGGCTAAGTCTAGCCTATCTTTAAAGGCGGAGCTAAGCTTGGCTTTGTCTGAAACCTTGTCTTTGGGGTGGTAGCTCGGTGAAGACGCGGAGTCTGGGGGCAGCCAGGCCTTTTTTCGTCTTCCGGTTGATCTTTTTTACTTGGCTGGTGCTTCGACTTTGATCGCGATTTACACCTTGGCGGGTTTTGTTTATTTATGCCCCTCTTCTAGCCGACGTTACAAAGAAACGCATCCCTCGAACCACTTTCACATCATCCCAACACACACGCGGCAATCTCACTCAAATGTCTCAACCATACGGCGCAATCACCAACGGTGAGAGCAGAGCTGAAAACGGTATCTCCGCACAGAGCGATGAGACGCAGGCTCTGCTCGCTCCAAAGCCAGGATCTAGATCTTGGTTGCGGAAGAGATTAGGTTCTGATGTCCGCCGAGATTGGGCTGATGTTATGCTTTTGGCGTGCTACATCATAACAGGTATTCTCGACAGTGCTTCCATATCAACATGGGGTGCCTTCGTATCTATGCAGACCGGTAAATTCTTCCTATTATTCCAATCTGATCTGATCTGACATGTGTAGGAAATACTGTTTATCTTGGTCTGGGGCCCACGGCTGGCACTAATCGTTGGAAAAAGTCTGGATCATCAATTCTGGCTTTTTGTATCGGTTCATTCTTTTTTAGTCGTCTGCACAGGGTCTTTACACCTACGCCTAGGCGGAAATGGGTGTTTTGCTTGTCTTTTGGCATTCAGACAGTTTTCATCGTTGCAGCTGCTTGTATAGTTACCTGGGGACCCAAAGGCGCAGGCCCAGATGATACACCCTGGTATGTCATTGTACCAATAGCTCTCGTGGCGTTCCAGAGCTGCGGACAAGCTGTTGCGAGCCGTGCACTCAAGTTCAACGCTTTGACCAGTGTTGTTCTTACGAGCATCTACTGCGACTTGTTCTCCGACGCAGAACTATTTGAGAGCGTTTTTGTCAATGCGGAGAGAAACAGGCGTGTTGCAGCACCGGTCCTGCTCCTCATCGGCGCTATAATTGGAGGACTCATTGCGAAGAGCGAGCTGGGGACTTCTGGGGCGCTGTGGATAGCCGCTGCGCTCAAGATTATTGTCATGTTTGGTTGGGCTGCGTGGCCTGCAGAAGAGGGGTCTTGAACGATTATCGGTCCTATTTTTCTGATTCGACAGTCGTTGTTGACAGGGTCCTATCTTTAGAGTCTAGAACTTTTGGTATCACACCAGAGCCCTTTAGGAAGCTCTGAAATAACAAAGCTGATGCACGGTATACGCCACGTCATGACTCGTGACATATGCAACTCTTTCTGGCTGTCCTATTCATGCAGGCTTTCATCCCATGTCCAAGTTCAGCCCTTGGAACCCGTTTTGAGCAAAGTTGCATCAATGTAACTCCCACCACTGATCTTCACTCTCGGAATTATTAGACGTCGATCTTGGTGCCCCCATCATCATGTGGTCAGCGGACATGTTTGTCCCCCCCTGCACACAACCCTCTCACTCCCGGCTAAGCGAGTCCGGCAGAAGCCCAAGGTCAGCTTACTGGCTGCTACCACCGTAGTGTAAGCAACATATGTGATACCTCAAGCCGAACTCAATTAAAATGAGTTGTTCTCGGACTCAATGGATATCTGTCGGTGTTCGGTATCGAGGCACATCGTTCTGTCGATGATTCCTGCATGGGGATATACGCCCGTCAGCTTGAGTGTTGCATTTATATATGTGCCCAATCCGCGATGCAGCGATGATGAGGGGAGGGTGTACGGCGAATGGTCACCGGTAGAGGGGTTGATGTGATACCCTCTGAATGTTGATGTCTGTCAGTGGAACTTACACATGAAGGCTGGTTGATCCTGAGGAAAGACCTACCTCGATTAGGTAGCTTCAGATAGATAGACTTGCTTTTAGCGTATGGCTATATTAATCCGCAAAACGTCAGCTCTGGACTCGAATCTCCAGACTCGAAAACACTTCTTCCCTAAATTTTCTGCATTCTTGATCACACCAGTATGAAACTGCTCGACAAAGCCAAGTCAGACGTTCGCAACGATGTCACTTGGAATCGGGCAGCTCGACTAGGAGTCAAGGGAGCTAAAGCTTTACCATCCGGAACTGTCCAATACCTCAGCGACAAAGTCCCCATTGTCGGCTGGTTGCCGAAGTACAATCCACGATGGATCGTCAACGACCTCATTGCTGGACTTACCCTTGGTCTCATGCTGATTCCTCAGGGTCTTTCTTATGCTAAGATCGCAGACATCCCCGTTGAGTATGGGTTGATGTCGAGTTGGCTTCCAGCTGTCATCTACGCTTTTATGGGATCTACTAAGGGTAAGCTACGATCACCTTCAACAACAGATCTGTTTCTAATAATGGTTAGATGTCTCGACCGGTCCAACTTCACTGATCGGCCTGCTCACCTCCGAGAACGTGCACGCCCTACAAGATCGTTGGACTCCATCTGAAATCGCCTCCGCTACAGCCTTCATGATGGGAGTTTACGGTCTCATTCTTGGATTTCTCAAACTCGGTTTCCTCCTCGAATTTATATCCCTACCTGTTCTCAGTGGTTTCATCACTGCAATTGCTATAACCATCATCCTGAACCAAATGGATTCACTTCTCGGTGAGGACAACGTCCGTGATGGTGCAGCAAATCAGATCCATGATATATTCAATGAACTCCCCAATGCCAATGGCTGGGCATGTCTTATTGGCTTCACTGGAATCTTGTTCCTCACCATTCTTGAGAAGTCTGGAAAGAGATGGAGCAAAGATAACAAAGTCATCTGGCTCCTTTCCACTACGAGGGCATTCTTGACTTTGGTCCTCTTCACTGGTGTCAGTTATGCTGTGAACAAGAACCGAGACCCAGACAACTTTCTCTTCGAAGTTGTAAAGGTTCAGTCCAAGGGCCAACAAGCCCCTTCCATGCCCAAGACTGACCTCATCCCTGAAGTCGCTGCCCGCAGTATTGCAGTCTTCATTGGTTCCGCAGTCGAACACTTGGCTATCGCACGAGCATTCGCCGTCAAGAACCATTACACCTCTGATCAGAGCCAAGAGCTTTGCTACCTCGGTATCACCAACTTCTTCAACAGTTTCTTCCATGCCATGGGCGTCGGTGGCGCCATGTCTCGAACAGCTGTCAACTCATCGTGCAACGTCAAGTCGCCCCTTTCTGGTGTAGTGACCATGGCTGTTGTCTTGGTTTGTGTCTACGAGCTTGTTGGTACACTCTACTGGATTCCCAAGGCGACACTAGCAGCCATCATCATCACTGCTGTCTGGGGTCTCATCTCACCTCCCTCGACCTTCTATCGCTACTGGAAGACCTCCTTGGCTGACTTTGTCGCTTCCATGCTTGCACTCTGGGTTACCCTCTTCCACTCCAGTGAGGTCGGCATTGGATGCGCTGTTGGTTTCAACATTGTCTACATCCTCCTCCGCCAAGTCTTTACCAAGCTTTCATCCACTGGAGCAGATGTTGAGTCAAGTCCCAGATTAAACTGGCCTGGAAGCAACCACCTCTCATCAACTCATATCCCAGAAGACACCAGGATCTTCACCTTCAACGAGTCTCTTATCTTCCCAAACGCCTTTTCAAACACGTCCAAGGTGCTCGATGAGATTCAAACCTTCCACGCAGCCTTCTACAACGGTAGCCATGGGCCTGAGACAGAGCGCAACTGGTCTGTTGTCGGTGAGAAGAGGGTCGCCCGCCTTCGCAAACAAGCCAACATCAGTGATCCTTCAGCACTTCCTGCAATTGGCCTTGTCGTCTTGGACTTTTCTCGCGTCAACATGTTGGACACAACAGCCGTTACTTACCTCAAGAACCTGGTCAAAAACATCAAGAGCTACGGTGGGGAAGATACCGAGGTCAGGTTCGCCAACATGAACGCTGTTTGCCGCGAGCGCGTCAGTCGTGCGAAGTGGCTCATTATCGAGGCCGACTCTGATGATGAGTATGATGGTGATACTGATGCAATCTACTTGTACTGGGATGTAGAGGCCGCTATATCTGCACCGAGGAGGAGAGGCTCTGTGCTGAGTGATGGCAAAGGTCATACCATGCATGAGGAGAAGGTCGATGCTTGAGGTAATGAATCTGTATTACGTAACGACTGGGAAGTTCATAAATCGGCGTTGGACATTGCTTTTACCTCTCTGATTAGTATAACACCATTCTTTTATTGATGAGTCACCCTTTTACTCACTAGATATGTGATTTTGGGCTTACGAAGTCCCCCTTAACTCAATCGCATCCCGTACCTAATAAAGACGATGGAATGTTTCCAGGATATGATGGCGAGGTCATTGGGCCACGTGGGAAGAGGCTCTTCTGATGCAGCCTTTAATAGTCACTGTCGGTGTCGTCATGTCTCATTGTTCGATGTCTCTCTTCAGATTTATCCAAGACGGGCTCATTTCCTTGATTGATTGAATACATGATTTCCTGGGCATTCCTAAGGAACTGATCTCTTTATTAAGCGGCTGGGTGTCTGACGTCCCATCGGCGTCATGTTTTCTGAGAATCGTGCGTCCCGAGTTGCATCTCCAAGCTCTATACGAGAGTGTGAGTGGAATTGATCAGGCTTCGCGTGCATCTAGTGAGTCGTAAATACGAAACGGCGCATGAATGGCCCGCATTGAAGCGGAGATCGGTGCTGCGTGTCCATGGCGCGGGCCTTGATTGATCCCTAAGTGCCGAGATCGTTCCAATAAATTATCGTGAAATTTGATCATAGCAGAATCGCTTCGTGATGGAGAAATTGGTTTTCCCGGATTAATCCGCTTAAGGCGTATCACAGCTTATCCATAGAAACACCATAATATTTAATGCAATCTGCAGTCGCACCCGAGGTTGCAAGTGGCTTCTGACGTCAGAAACCTCCAAACCTTGTTGGGCCTTTGATCCGGCCATCATCATCTGATATCCTCCCGTCCCAATCATCTGATGAATACGAGAGCGCTTCAATACGAACGCACAGAACTCAATGCCCCACCAACCAATTGAAACTCCTTCAGGCCCTCCAACTCCCTCGAACACGATCATTTTGGGGAGCATTATGCTGCATTCGGTTAGTAACACTCAGCTGATTATCATAGCACAAACTCTAGACGTTTCCTTCTCGTGTAGGAGCGTTGCGGACCGATCCGTTACATCTACATACCGTTTGAGGGATCATCAGAAGATGGATGGGGAGATGCTGCGGGGAAGGCTTATGGCGTTTGAACACGAAGTTTACCATCGGATGGCTCGGCTCTTGGATGGTAGAGACAGTGAGGAAATATATAAAGACGACGAACTGCACCTTGTTTTTATCTAGTACATCATCTTCAACATCTTATTCATCGATCAATAATAGTCTAATACATTAATATCATTCATCATGCAGCTGACCAACCTTTTCTACCTCGCCGCAGCTCTGACTTCTGTCTCAGCCACTACTGGTCTGTCACCATCAACATCCCCCTCAGCCTCCCCGTCTAACATATCACAGTCTCCTACGATCCCGGCTACGGCGATTCCGGCCGCGCCCTCACAGCCGTTGCGTGCTCAGACGGTAAAAACGGTCTCATCACAAAGTACAAGTGGAAGACACAAGGCCAGATCCCCAAGTTCCCTTACATCGGCGGTGCGCAAGCCGTCGCGGGCTGGAACTCTCCCAACTGCGGGACCTGCTGGAAGCTCACCTACAAGGGAAAGAGCATTAATGTTCTGGCGATTGATCATACCGATGCGGGATTCAATATTTCACCTGCTGCAATGAATGCCCTTACGAATAACCAGGCTGTTCAGCTTGGAAGGGTTGATGCGACTGCTACTCAGGTTGCTATCAGCAACTGTGGTCTTAAATAAGCGCTGGGACTGATATCAATGATCTGCTGGCTGTGATGAGGGTGATATAATGACGATTGGATGTGTAATGAGTTTTGATTTAATGACAATTCTAACTTGACTTCTACTCGCACATTCTGTTTGATCAAGTATTCTCCTCATGCCAAATCTCAGCTATGACATCAGCGGCAATATGGAAAGCGTTTTACTTGGTAGCGTTGCTTTTTGCATAAACTTTATAACGCTGTAAAAAAAGCCTATGACGTGCTACCGAAAATGGTCATTAACTTTTGGCCAAACAACAGCTGCCAGCACTTATGCGATATCTTACAGTCCAAATATGTTTCAAGGTTTCAGCTTGGCATACCAATATGACGTTATTCAGCAATTTTGTCAACTTTGAGGCTTTTGTGCTTTGCTATATGTCGCCGAAGTAAAGGCTCTTCACGTGTTTCATGTGCATGTCATGCATCTAAACACGTCAGAACAGAAGAAAGATAACCACGTCATTGTCAGGAGTCCAACAGGCCTTCAGAGCGAAGGTCCATGGGCTGTAATGATCTTGGAACCCTTTAATCACGGATAGGCTAGTTTAGTCCAATGGGTGTAATAAGGTTGTTTTGTTTCGTCATCTTAAACATATGGTACACTAACAAGCTCTGTTGTCGGCCAGCCTTGTATGTTTGAAACAGGAGGTCCCTTGACCGTTATGTAATGGTGAATGTTGGGTTGCAATGTTGAGCACCTGAAAGGAGTCTTAGGGAGATGTTCAGACGCATGACATGAGATCAATTTGACCACGGCAGTTACAATTTTCAAGGTATTGCTCAACGTTACGCAGCTCTATTTGATGTAATTGCTCTATGATTCCTACTTCGATAATGCTCACATAATGTTGAGGTCGCAGCCCAGGAGCGCTTTCCTTTACTGCAAATCCATCTCACAGCGAATGTTCATGCATACTCGCTGACAACCATGGTACGGCCAAGCTACATTCTTGTCTGAGATCGATTCTTCTCATTGAACATCGGCTACATCGGACGAGATACTGCCACGTTAAGAAGCTGACATACAGAGTCACCACCTGAAACAACCAATAACCTCACCCCAGTGACGTGTTGTTGTTCATCCAACTACCGTCCATGTACTAACTAATTAAAATATGCATACACAAGTCAGCATCCCAACCACAGCATAAGCCACATGCCCCCGTCACACGCTGAAACACCGGAAATAACGCGGTACCCGATCCCTCTACCAAAATCTAGGGGAGATGCAAGTCACGACCCCAGGCTTGGCATGCAGATTTGTTTTCCGATGTTGCACTGCGCGCCTCCTCTGACCAGTCGAGGGACTGCCCTGACTCTCGCATAATTACTTGCAAGGCTGACACTAGCGAGATGAGGATAGGTCATGCTTTTTTTTGTCTTGTCATGCGCTGCCACGACTCACATCCCTCGGGGAGTGTCGGTTTGATGCCGACGATAATGGATGTTGGTTATACTGCAGATGAGAACCAATTTTATAAAAGGGGAAGAAAATGCTCGTGTAATTTGCGATGATCTGTTGATCTTATCTGTTCTGTATTTCAGTGAAAATCAGTGACTTTTTTGTATATGTACTCCATGCGCTTCGGTACGACTATTCGTCTATTGGGCGTGGCCCTTTTGGCATCTGTTGCAAGTGCACAACTCGCCCCGGCACCTGATGGTTGGCCAAACTTCTGGTTCAAAGGACATGTTACCGACAAAGCTACCTTCGACTACAACCCAACTAATGAGTTCATATTCCCGAGTATCTTCCATGCAGGAGAGTACCTGGATGACCCTCTTGGAGAATGGTATCTCTACTACGCACCACACGAGAACCCGGGCGGTATCTCACTAGTATACTCTGATAGTCTCGAAGGACCATGGAAAGAGTATCCCAATAACCCAGTCATCGCCAACAAGTGGGATTCTTACTACTCAGTCCCTCATGTTTCAAGTCCAGATGCAAGTTGGAATTCCGACGCTAGGAGAATGTTTCTCTACTTCCACGGCGATAACACGCAAACTCGCTGGGCAGAATCAAGCAACGGCGTTGACTTTCGATATGGAGGCGTAGCAGTCAACAACAAAATGAGCGGCTCCAACACCACTGAATCAAGCTACGCTCGTGTCTTTGCGCATCCAAACTCAGCGTCCAAATACAACTACGCAATGTTCTACATGGCCAACGAAAAGGACAACAGGCGCAAGATCCGTCTCGCTGAATCTGTCGACGGTCGTAAATGGACTGTTGATCCGGACTACGTTGTTCAGCCTGGCGGACCTGAGGGGACAGATGTTTCTGGTGCAAATTACTGGACGTGGAATGATCGGGCGTATGTTATTTACCATGGTTCTTCGGGTAAGATGTACGCGAGGACTATTGATCAGACGCTGCGAGACGTTGGGGCCGAGCCAATTCTGCTGTATCAGTCGAGAGGGAAGGGAGAGGATGTTGGAAGGGTTGCGGCGCCGGATATTGCCAGCTCCGGGGGGAATACCTATTTGTTTTATGAGTCTGGCGATCGGTTGGGTGCGACTATTGCTTGGGCCAAGATGCAGAAGCAGTAAGCTCAGTTTGGCGGTTAGCAAAGTTGAGGCCTGTCTCCTGTAAACTTTGAACCTCACTGATGTTAATGAAATTTCTTTAATTTTATAATTCATACTGATTTATCCTTGAACATTCGACAGTGCCCAATACGTTCACCCAATCTTGCCTGGTTCTTCATATCAATTGAACTCAAACTACCCTAGGCATAATGACGCACTTTCACAAGCTTGCATAAAATGATCTGTTGAATTGTGCATCCGAGCTTTTCTTCTGCAGGTCTTGGCGGCCCCCTGAAGCTATTCTTAGCTCGCTCAGCTCGATGGCTTCGACCCAGGGACCAGGTTCACATTACCGAGACAATCCACAAAGAGGGTCTTTTTAGCTCAAGCTCTTTATCTCTATCGTGATCATCTGCGTCATAATTCTCGTCCCTGATCTCAAGACGATGACTCTTCTTTGCTATGATACGCGTCTCACGTTGGGCCGCAAGTAATCCACTTCACCAGCTGTCCATCTCCAATTGGCCACATCACCATCGCTAAACCTCTTCAAACCAATCACATTCACCACATGGATAAGCCGTATCCATCTCCAGTTACCGCCTTTTTCTACGGCCTCCTCCAAACCCATCCTACGTGCTTCCATCTCAGACCCAACGACACACTCTTTTTGAAACTAACATCATGGGCCTCGACGAATTCTTCAGCAAAGCAGTCCGCGATAAAAAATTCCAAGCAGCAGCCCTCGAGGTTGCAAGCACATGCGCATCTGCAGCGCCCGTCATCAAGATCGTCCAGGCTGCGAATAAGATCTCCAAGGTCGGAGACGTTATCCAACATGCCAATGACTTCCTCTCTAGCGCGTCGCAGACCATCAAAGGCGCGCAGAGCATCCTGCCCCAGATGCACATCATGGGCCAGTCGTTAGTCGATAGCACAAGATTGTTTCATCAGTTCAGTATTGCCGCTACGACGCTGGGCATGGGCGCGAATGTCATTCAGACGTATCAGGGCGTTCAGGCCTTGAATCTCATCGCTGCCAGGCTTGGCGAGATTTCGACCAGTCTCGAGGCCCAGGCAGCGCTTACGGCTCAACGAGACTTTCCGCAATATGTTTTTGATATGATTCGAGAACGATTAAGTCAAACGAGTGTCGATACCGAACGCGATCACTGGTTCTTTCTCTATCATCCCGACACCGACTGGTATCCCAAATTCTTCCATCTCGTTGAGGAAAAACCACTCAGTCCCCGATTCTGCGGATACACCAACCAGCTCGACACCGTTTTCATGTTCATGCTCGCAGCCCGAGAGCGCATCACGAAGCGAGAAATGTCAAAAGCACGACGAAAACAGTTCTGCCGACCAGTCCAGCTTCACCTCATCGTACCCGCCTATCAAACCATTCTTATTCCCGAGCCAATCCGAATCCCCGATGAGATTGGCGACTTTGTCATCGAAGGACGGATCAACAGCAACAGACCCTTCGTATGGCTTAATCTCCCCGACGAGCAACAACACTATACCTTTGATGTCGGAATGTGGAGTCCCCCACCGCCGGGAATATGGGAGAAGACTCTAGCCTGGATGGGCTTATCAGAGAAGCCCAAGATTTCGGATACACCGCGACTTCTCGGTGTTGGAGAGAAGATTGAGTTGATTGAGGATGAGAAGCGAGAGATGACGATCCAGACTATCGAGGAAGACGGATCTATGGAAGTTGTCAAGAGAGCTGCGACTGAATCGACTCTTGACTTGGCGGCGGTGAATAAGCACCGATCCATGCCATTGCATGAAGGTCGACGACGACGACGATCACGAAGGACAGAGTCTATCGCATGAATTTGATAGGATATGGATACTTACTTTGCATTTAAAGGGCGTTTTGGGCATGGCGTTAGACGGATGACACAGATACAATATCGAAGCGGAAACAACATACATGGGATCACGACCACTAGATTGTCAAATGGTAGAGCTCAGCACAGTTTGCATAGCCGGCCAATTACGAATAGAGAACTTTGAAATACTGCCGAATGTCGAATAAAGCTCTTTTCGCCGTTCGTAGATGCACTCTCCCTCTCCTCGATCTCGCTCAATACCTACAGCCCCTCATTGTTGACTAAATGCACCTCACTTCCAGATCGATTGCGACCGGATAGTTATCAAAACAATGGACATGTTTCAATCTCGGCCATGCATCAGAAACATTCATAGCCGCTGAGAGGTTTATTTTTATCGGAGCACTTTTGTTCATTGTGCGGCAAATGCGCTGTGACGTCAAAAATCCAATATTGTTGGACTGTAAACGCCACGTCGAGTTCAGCTGACACCACAGCCTCATTAGGCAGACAGGGTTGAAAATGATTCCCCTCACTGCGCGTTGATAAAGCGCGATAGTCCACCCCATCAATATTGATCCAATTTTGACAAAACAGTGTCGCTCACGATGGCCGAGGCCGTGGGGCTTGCCGCGAGTATCATCGCAATCGTCGAACTCTCCGCTAAAGTCGGGAAACTCTGCGTCCAGTATTCAACGGCTGCTGGAAATGCGAGGGCTGACATTTCCCGGCTCCAGAGTCGGCTGAAAGACCTGAACGTTTGCCTTGAGGCGGCCCAGCGACTCCTCGACGATCCTAAAAATTCCAGCCTGGCGACATCAAGGTCGCTGATCGATTCATTGGATGCATGTAGGACAGAACTCGCCGAAATCCAGCATAAGCTCGACCCTGGCAGTGCGCGGAAGGCCATGCGCCGATTTGGTCTCCGCGCGCTTAAATGGCCATTCGACAGCAAGGAGATAAGCAATGTTGTATCGAATCTTGAGCACTACAAGCAGACAATCACGCTGTGTCTTCAAGTTGATCAAACGTAGGTCTGAATCTATCTATAATTGTAGACTTTCTGACCTCAGTAGTACAATTCTGCTCGACATGTCGCAAAGGGTCGAGGGTTTGTCGCTTCAGCAGCAGGGAGAAACAGAAACAGCCCGTGCGCCCTGCTTCAATATCCCCTTCGACCGAGATGATGACTTTGTAGCACGTCCAGATATGACTGCTTGGCTCAGAGACAAGTACAGCCATTCTACTGGTCGCATGGCTCTTGTAGGCATGGGAGGGTTTGGGTACATATCGCCGTCGCCCTGAGGATGATGGTCGCTGACAAAGCACAGTAAATCACAGGTTGCCATCAACTTTGCTTATTCCATCCACGACGAGGTTTCTGATATCAATATATTCTGGGTCCATGCAAGTTCGAAACCCAGATTCGAAGAAGCCTACCGCTCTATTGCAGAGAGGATGAAACTACCTAAGAGAGACGAGCCAACCACGGACATCCTTGCTCTTGTTCACGACTGGCTACAGAACGATGAATCTGGCCCTTGGCTGATGATTCTCGATAATGCCGATGATATCAACCTCTTCTATCCCAAAGGCGCAGACGAGCGGCCTTTGGCATCATTCCTCCCCAAGCGCCGCAATGGCACCATCTTAGTCACGTCTCGCAGCCTCGATGTTGCGGAAAGGCTGACCGGCAGTCACAAGAATATTTTCCAAGTGTCTACCATGGACGAGGCTCAAGGCCTCCATCTCATCACAAACAAACTCAAAGGTACATTCGAGCATGGTGCTGCTGTTAAGCTCCTTCAGGCTTTGGATTACATCCCCCTCGCCATCACCCAAGCCGCAGCCTACATCAACCGGCGCTCACCCCGTGAATCTGTGGAAAGCTACTTGGAAGCATTCCAAGAAAGCGACCAGAAGAAAAACAGCCTGCTTGAAGTAGATCTTGGTGATCTACGCAGGGACGAGACTGTTTCCAACTCTGTGATTACGACTTGGAAAGTTACATTCGAGAAGATCCGTCACGAGCGGCCTTCGGCTGCCAATCTTTTGTCATTCATGAGCCTTTTCGATTGCAAGGGAATACCTGAGTTTGCACTTCATTACTACAACGGCGAGCCTGCGGATTCAAAAGACAAAGTTGATGGTTTTGAAGATGACTTAGACGTACTTCGCAGCTACTCCCTGGTCTTCGTGACTGCAGTTCGCGACGTCTTTGAGCTACACGCCACCGTACAGACGTGCACGAGAGCCTGGATATCATCTTCAGATGCGTTACCAAAATTGAAGAGATTGTTCCTAGTCTCTATGTGTCGCAATTTCGATGTCAGTGACTTTCAGAACCGGTCTACATGCCAGATACTACTACCTCACATAGAACCTGTGGCTGAGGAAAAACCACATGACGCAGACTTAGAGACATGGAGCAGATTGCTAAGTCGGTTAGCGAGGTATATGATATGGTTTGGTCACTATAAAATAGCAGAAAGCTTATGTAAGAAAGTTATGGACATAAGCCTACCTAGCCTTGGAGAGGATCATGAAGTTATCCGGGCTTGCCTATGGGGATTAGCTTCGGCCTACAGAAGACAAAGAAAGTTCAATGAAGCGGAAACTGTATTGTTGCAGATCATGGAAAGAGACAAGAGGATACTGGGGGGAGAGGACCACCCGGAGATGCTGATGGCGATGAATAATCTTGCACTCACGTATCTCGGTCAGAGCCGAAGTGATGAGGCCGAAGATCTTCTCGTTAGGTCATTAGCGGTCAGAAAGAGGACCCAGGGAGAAACAGCCCCGGGGACCCTAGCCGCGACAAGTAATTTGGTATCTGTGTACTCAAGACAAGGTCATTACGAGAAGGCCGAAAAGTTGGGTCTAGAGTTGTTGGAAGCAGCGAAGACAAAGATGGGTCTAGAGCACCCAGATACCTTGCTCGCCATGAACAGGCTAACTTGGATATACTTGAAGAAAGGGCGACTTGATGAAGCCCATGAGATACAGAAGCAGGTCTTGGCCCTAAGAACGAAGCTGTTGGGGAAATATCACCCTGCGACAATAGACGCATTGAGCTACGGGGCTAGAATCATGGAGGATATGGGACACCATGCAGAAGCTCTGTCGCTGCAGCGATCCTCTGTGGATGGTTACAGGAAGTCACTTGGCCCCGAACACCCAAAGACAGTGTCTGCAGTGCAGGTTCTTGAGAGGTGGGAGGCGAGGAGTCGGCTATCAGAACAGTAATTTGAAAGAGAACCTCTGACAACGTCGAGACCTCAGTACATAAATTGCGAAACATTCTATGATAGTAGATTTGCCTGATCTGACTAGATTCTGCTTATAGTGCAATATTTCTACTACTATTTAGTAGGATCTTGCCCAATGTGCCTTTGTATTCATCCATCTTGAAACCCAGGTACAGCTGATGTTTCTTGATGGCTAAATCTGGGACGTTATGCTGAGCCAAAGTGCGGTCGAAGTACACGGTTATGATCGTAGCAAAACGTGTCAGCTACCACGTCGGCAATGCCCAATTCCTTTGGTCGTGGACCAGGATCACGTTACAGCAACCTCGAGCACATCTTCACAAGGTTGAGTAAATTCCCCACTTCCTGCAAAATGCCATTGAGGCCTCTCAAGATAGACCGGCATGTCAATAAGTTAGTCTTTTGATGACGAAGTGGAGGCCTTGAAATATAAAGTTCAGAGCTATCAGTCCTACAACAATCAATACCAGAACCAGTAGCAAGGACATGGTCATCCTCCCTACCCCAGAACCAACAGAGCTCTGGTTATCAGTCGTACAGAGGAAAACCACAGCAGCCATGCCCAGGACGACAGTACTTTGGAAATCAGACTCATAATCCGCGCCCTCCGCCAAATAGTGCTTACGAGCCTTCACAGCAGCATCAGCATCAGCAATGGCGGTCATCACCAGCACCTCCGAGCCAATCTGTGCAATCGTTCTCGACAGCACATGCCCCTTATGGTGCCACTGCAGCCACAAACAGTCATTTGACCCAATCGGCCCCAATCGGCCCCAACGATAGTGGGTTCTGGCACTGCTGGCCATGACCATCCGCCGTGCCCTACGCCTGCCCGATGGGTGCCATATTGGTCTGAACAGTCACAGCAATGGTGTTACGTCGAAACTTCAGGCCGACGCTCTTGGCAAGCTCTATGTGGCCTCCCGCTACTTCCAGGCATGCCTGCCTTTGCATGAAGCTTAAGCCCTCATACCAGAAGTCATGATGGACAGATGACCCATCCAGGTCAGCCACAGTACGCCAATCTACAAGACTCACGACCAAGTCTGCCCGATAAGGAAAAGAAGTCATCTACTGTACTGCCTGCGGCTGGTGGTTTTGCTTTCGGTGGTGCAGCGGGATATTTTGTCAAAGAACGAATTGGTGAGATGACCATTTAACATGAGACTTTCCAGAAAGAATACTAACGTGTCTCTAGATAAGGGCAAAGCCAAAAAGCATGGCCGCACGGCAGATGATTTCTCCGACTTTGCCCACTTTCCAGAGTGGGAAGTCAACCTCGAGTGCCACATCTGCGACCAGGTCATCAGCGGTCCCTAGGCACACTGTAGGAAGTGCAACGGCGGCGACTATGATATCTGCCGTGATTGTCTTGCCCAAGGACAAGTCTGCAAAGGCAAGGGAAAGCATGACTTGGTCAAGGTGCATCACAAGTACTACTGCACGTGTGCGACCTCCTGATCAAGGGAGGGTTCTATTACTGCGGTATTTGCAACAACGGAGATTGGGATATCTGTCAGAAATGTTTCAATGCAGGAAATACGTGCCGCGGAATGGAGAGAAGAGAGATGCATAATTTGACGCAGCTTTATATGGCTGGAGCCGAAGTTTGGAAAGGGAACTGGGAAGTGCGATTCAAGCAGTACTTCGGACGCGAATTAGAGACCATTGCAGATGTTGCGATTGAGATGCAAACCAGAGGAAACAGCATAGGCTCCCAGCTTCTAAATATATGTTTCATGTTTTATAAAGTACATTTCTACGGGCTTATAATCATGGAGTCGAAGGTAAGTTTTATGCTCTGAGCCTTAGCCCTTATCGTGATACTCGAGGATTATTAGTCTTTTGATGATTAATTCCAGAGATCACTATTATTATTAAGTTTATTCAGATTATCTAATACGAAACATCGTAGTTTGTGTTGTGTAAAGTCCATAGGTAGTGAAGAACAGTCTTCAGGAAGGCTAGGCGTCACACCTGCTTCGCAGCTGGAGACCAGCCGTGGGCCAGCGATGGCACACATTTTTTCATATTCTCGACAAGGACTGGATCCCAGAAATGCTGTGCCGTTTGTACCTGTTGCTGAGTCAGGTCTGCAATCTCGCAATATGCCCAGATCCGTTTGTCTCCACTGCCCTGTATGGACGTGATTTTCCGGAGGTATTTTGCATTTGTCTCACAGCGATCAAGTAGTTTTAGAAGAAAGCCATACCGTTCTGAAGCTTCCATGTCTTGTAGCATTCTGAAAATACCTGGACCGCTACAGACAAAGTAATTGATGAGTTGGTCGATGTGCTTTCTTAGAGGAGGAAAAAGTTCTGCGCCCTCGTCACTGGCATAAAGGCCATGGCGCCTGTTCATAAGAGAAATAGTTATCCAATGGTGGTAGAAGTAGTGTAGGTATAGAGTGATGCTGTAGAAACGCTTGATGACTTCACCTGGAACGCCATCATCTTCCAAGAAACTCTGCCGTAGTCTGGTGTCATCATCGGATGCAATCGCATTTTCGGAAAAGAAAGCGATGGAATAAGCATCGTACAGGCAGATAGCATCCATGAACCTTTTCCTCTCACTCTTAGAGACCATGGGATCTCCAGCGGTACGAGACCATCCAAGTTTCCGTGTCCATGCCTGGTGCAAGTAGCTTGTCATCACACTTTCAGCTTTATCAAGAGTGTCTGAGATAAACATGAGGAGTCGAAGGCTGTACAAGGGATGAAGAAGGGCCCCCTTGTTGGTAACCTTCAAAGATCTTGTAATAATCCGCTTGGTCCGGGATTTGAGAGCTTTAGGCTTGAAGTCAGCCCTCCTTGAATCCATATTGCGAAGACGTGCTGCCATAAGACAACTAGGAGGCATGTCGCCACCAAAGCGGGACCTCATTCTTCTGGTGATGTGGCTCACGATACCATGACGGTTGAGGCGAAAGGGCTGGAGGAAAACTGGAGATGAAGTGATGAGGGCCAAGAGGTCTCGTGGCTCAGTGCAGAATGACATGATTCCGGCACGAACGCACTCGGGCAAGCTCGCGATATTGGAACTGCTCATACCAAAGCCGGACGAATCAATATCCATGGTATGGTACACTGTATAACGTCTCTGGATGTCAAGGTAATTAGGAATGGTTCCATGGTCCACCTGGCTCATAAAAGTGTCTTGCACAATGCTTTCAGTAGTAGAATGACAGCTATCGATATCACTATCCAAAGACATTCCGAGTGAGCAATTGGACAATGTGTCAGGTGTGCAGCACAGCATGGTCCTGGCTCGAGCCTCTCCCATTGGGTCCTCGAGGGACAGGGTCTTCTCTCCAGCGACGACAAGGGCGTCGCTTGGCACGATCTCGCATGATGCCTCCATACGAGAGGGGGTATCCCGGGTACTTCCTCCCAGAAACCAGTTGACCCTGGGCTCAAACAGGCTGGGCATCTCGGAATGACCGGATGAGTGGGAACAAGGAACAGAGTCTGAAGTACATATTTGAGGAGAAATCGGGTGAGGGATATCCGAATTAAGGTCCCCAGAAGAGTCTTCCGGGCTACCTGACAGATATTGCTCGTCGGGATCAGTGATAGGGCTCTGAGGAGGTGAACCAAGAACAGAATGGAAAGATGAGAAAGCATCGTCGCTAACAGGACTTGAAGAGCGGGTTGTTGGAGGAGAGAGTGGTATGTCGTCACAGCGGCTGTTGGTAGTCTTGATAATCGGTGCATCAATTCCATGGCCGGGGTGGACTGGGAGAGACTCAAGATCACAGGGCCGAGTAGGAGGAGGACTTGTCCCAGGTCTAGCCACTTTATGTACCCGCCACGTCTTGCACTGGTATTGTTCCATTCTCGGCCGTTTCTCTGAATCATTCTCGCAGTCCTCGAGAGATTTGCCATGGTTGCAAGCAGGTCGCTTCATCAGCTTGTAGCTGGTTGGGAGCGGCGGTGTTGTTGAGTGAAGTCTTGTAAATGGAAATGATCCTTCGTCACTTAGATCAATTCCAATATGTTTTGAGAGCCTAGCTCATAGCTTTCGAGGGCGGTTGGTATTGTGATCAAGATAATCTGGAGGTAAAACGCAAACAAAATGTCTGTAAGGAGAAAGAAGGAGAAAGAACAATTCAACGAAAGCGGAGGATGTGCTGAACTTATAGAAAATCTGGAAAGTTAATAATGACACTACGCTTTGATGACAACTTTTGTTTATTTGTTGACATATTTTGTGTTTGTGTGGTACCCTCAGTTTACGTTTATTACGGAATCTCTGAGTATCTCGCCACGAGCAAATTCTACAGTGCCAATCGAAGCACACAGCTGCAGGGAATAAAGTCGCAAGATTCATATACGACAAACAATATGGCTCTCACAACAGCAATGGGACGGCCTTTAGTACGATATAGAAACTGAGGGATAGGAAAATCGGAGATCGTTTGTCTTGCAGCCTGTGAGGGAAGTCGCGCCAGCTCCCAAATGTTGATCACTCGTGCGGCGGGTGCACATTTCGAGTCACAGAACAATTGGATAACACTGGAATGTGCGAGGCCACCAGCGAATAATTTACATTAGCTCCAGTCCTGTGTCATTTGAACATCTACATTCCACGTGTCAGGAGGTACAGCAGAAGAAAAGTCTTTTCCGTATAAAATGACTTGATCAAAGGCAGTCCAATGGTATTCTGATATCAAATCGCTTAGACTTTCTCAGTTTCTCATCAGTGTTGTCCCAAACTGTGTTGAAGAGCACCTTCACAAAGCTCCCTTACAAGAACTTAGAGTTTTCGAACGCATGAACCAAAACACGTCAAAGATCAAGGGTTAACAGTGCAGGCACCCACTGGTTCTGGTCAAAAGAGGTTTAAACCTTGATTAATTGAGTTAAACACCAAAGTGAGACGTGACCTGTCAGACTCCTTTGGGGCCGACTGGCCAATCCGGGTTTGTGCGTCAAAATTGAGTTCGAGCAACAGGGCTGTAAATGCAATACACTTCTGTAATAAACTTAAGGTCGCGACCCCGAATTTTAACAATGATATCACGAGAAAAGTCCGGCGACAATAACAAGATGCATAACTACTTCAATGACTCATGATGTAGGGAGAATAACACAACTCCCATACACGTGACATGAGCGAACATGATGTTCTGCTTGCAGCTCTTGATGTGAAATACTTGGATTTATGGCCAAGTTATCTCCCATTTTCGCCATTATCCTTGATCAAGGCGTCATGACCCGAAGAATCGCGTCCATGAAGTTCGCAAGATGAGTCAGCAAGCAGCCCATTGAAGGGATCGATAGCAAAGCTTAGAGTATCATCTCATCAACTGTATTTGTTACGGAATACATGATTTCTCGATATACCTATTTACAATCTTGACATCCCAGCCGGAATCTCCACCGAAATTTCCACTGTTGAGTTCGATTTTGAAAGTCTGTTCTTGGAATCGTTGAGTTGCTTCGTGAATCTGTAAGAAACAAGAAGAGAGTATGAAAGGAATGAACCAGGACAGAACAAAGTCGTAGATACATAAATTCCATGAGGAATGGTACTGACTGTGGTTTATCCTCTCTCATAACCAGCTCCAATGATTGTACTAGACACAACAGGGATCATGGGACTTGTTAAGAAGAAACAAAAATAGCCCTATTCATGCTCTTTCAGGAGCAAATCATCCCGTCTATCTCGGTAGTGTTAGTTGGCCTGCCTCCTCTCACATTCGAGATCACTTATATGGCTATTTTCCCTCACTTCACTCCATTTCCTTTCGACATTCGGGAATTGATCTCAGAAGAAGCTCTCCTTAAGGACCGAGTTCTCAACATAGATGTTTGGAAGATGGGTGAGGATTGCGAGGAGTACTTATCCATTTCCATTTCAAATATGCTACAATCCTGACAGGTTAGTAGCGATGTAGCACTAACTATGCTGTTTCTCCACGGCAGGTCTTTCGACAAGGAACTCTTCGACGTATTTAACTCCCCAACTACTCCCAGACTGACCGACGGGCAAGACACTAAGATCTGTCACTATCTACCCAAATTTGAGGATTCAAGTACTAAAATCAATACAACCCAATACTTGACTATAGAGGGGATGAGACTCAGGGCTTGCTTCTGGTTGCGTCTCCTTTCCAGAAAGGAAATTAAGCTCTACAGCGATGTCAACTGTGGTTGCATATTCAGCCGTAAAGACACGTTGCACCAGTGTCTCCCAAACCTAGCCAATAAATGGCAGTGTGCAGCTGAGCTATTTGTCAAAGATCTCAGAGCAAAGGGAATAGAGGTTGCTACGGGATTCTGGCTTCTTCCGATCTAGTGCTTTGCTTTTGTGAAAAATGACAGGGATCGGATCATGGAGGATCGAAGCAACCCAAAGTTGAAAGAGATGGGGACCAGCTTTAGACTATGTCTACATAGACTTACTGCATTTGAGGAGAAAAATGGCATAGTGCATAGTCGGAAACGGCATCCGTGGAACTTGTCAGAGCACGCTGTTCATCGGCCCTTCAATAGCCATCATTTTCTGGGCAATCCCAGACATTTGAACTTTACAGCATCACTACTTTGTGAAAGTGGCTCTTGCATGAACATAGCGCATAAAAGCACAATAGACAGCAAGGGGATGAAGAAACCATCGTTCATTTGTAATTCTAGAATTATGTGGATATTTTATACACGGCCTCTTTTCTCTCATCTGACGGTCTTGCTTTGATAGGAACGGGTCATCCTAGGTAGAAGGAAGTAGTTTTCAATGTCACAGCAGCTTTCCATATTGGGAAATATTTATACTTTACGTCTCGATAAGATAGCGGCTATACATACTTCGCTGCGTAAAGGTTAAACTCTTGGCCTCAACCTGACATACTTTGCAGAGATTTCAAAAGCTTTCGATCAATTTGACTTTACGTCGACCTACTTGCGTTATTTAGTCCTCAAGCAATCAAACCTTGCAGGCGTTTCTGAACCTTGGTTTAACAAAGTCGGTGCGGAGCTGATGATGCAATCACGAATGAAACCCGGGTTTCCGATGGTCTATGTTGGAGAATCCGAGGATCAGCAGAAGCTTTGGTCCCTGGCTGGCAGTCCTTCCACCGTCGCCACGTCTACGACACTTACGATGTATCCAAGCTCCTTACGCCAGGTTGTAACACGATCGGCGCACTTGTCGGTGGAAGCTGGTATGCTGGGCGACTGGGATTCGGGGCCGGTCAGCGAAACATCTACAGCAACTCTACTGGTCTATTAGCACAGCCCCACGTCAAATCCAAGAGCGGAAAGACAGTCAAGATCGTAACTGATACGACTTGGAAGTCAAGCTTTGACTACCGCCGGTGAGATCTACTATGGAGGCCACTACAACGCAACGCTTGAAGCTGATATCGAGGGATGGTCAAAACCTGGGTTTAGCAGTTCTTCTCGGTCCAAAACTCGTCTTCTTACTGCTATGGAAGATGAGCTTGTTCCTGCTGAGCAGCCGCCTGTTCGACGAGTTGAAGAGGTCAAGCCGCAGCGCTTCGTTAAATCCGCTTCTGGCAAACAGCTTGTCGATTTCGGACAGAATCCCGTTGGCTGGCTTCGATTGAACGTTGATGGCCCTAAAAATACGACTATTCGACTGCGCCATGCTGAGGTCTTGGAGGATGGTGAATTGGCTCTTCGACCTCTACGTCTAGCCAAGGCTGAGGATTATTCTACTCTCAGTGGTAACGGGCTTATTGAGTGGGATCATAAGTTTAAATTTCACGGATTCCGCTACGTTGAAATCGTTGGCTGGCCTAAAGAGGCGCCATTGGACGCGAATAGTGTCAAGGCCTTCCTCCTCAGGGCGAACCGGTGAATTATGAGGTCTCACGTCTGATGGAATGAGAGGCACAATCAATATCCGAAAATTAATTGCTTTCGATTCACGTGGACTTGAATGACCTCACATCAGTGCTGAGTACACTGTTTGGAAAGACATTACGGCAAATGGGGTATCAAACGTACGAACTTGGAGATGGCCCTACTGAGTAATTACAATAGAGGCGCACAAAATGCATCCTACGAGATCAATGAGTTTCTCAGGATTCATTCTGATGCCAAAATAAGTATTCCTTTGTCCCTAAACTTGACTTGGCTATATGGTGTAAGCCTTGGTGAAGTAAGATAGCTGTCTATGCCATGAGATTCCAAGCCACATGGACCCGCGTCTTCTGCATACATGGATGTTCCAGTTACCCGGTCTGGGAATTAAGAAGAGAACACCAATCCTCCGTCAGAAATCCTTCTATTTCTGAATCTGCCCAATCAAAAATTCTGGACCTGGAACTGCTGCATCAGCGCCATATAGAAAATGTGCAGGGAGTATAAATAGCGTCCCGTCGCAAACTAGGTCAGTAGGCAGACAGAAAATCTTGGTTCTGTCAGTAGGATAGTTTGGGATACGACCACCCAGCTGCTCGTTCTTGGTATATCCAAACAAGGCGGCTCCCACGACTTGATTCTGCACCGCAGCTTGCAGCTCGCTGAGCGCATATCCAACGACAACCGTTCCTTGACTATTTGTTTAAATGGTTAGCAAAGCGACAGCAAATGGATGAGCATGAGTCAGTACCTATAACCAGCCGTCACGACGGGCGTATCTGGGCACTTGTTGTTGGCCATTTGGAAAAGTCTTTTAGCTTCATCGATGGAGGCATCGGTGGTCCCCTCGGGAAGGAAGTTTGGTGCAAGGTCAGCCGTATATGGCCCACCAACACCTTGTATCCAAATGTCAGGGATAGCAAGCTGCATGGCTTCTACGAGTATTGGTCCAACGGTAATTCCCTAACTGCATTAGCTTTTGATAATATGGTGCATGAGAATGCGGTGACGAACAAGATTACCAGGCTCTGTACTACCGCGTGCATAGATCAAGATGGCCGTGGGACAGTTGGAGGAATCGCCATTCTCAAGATCATTACGATTGAGAAGGTCTCGGGCTTCCAGCAGATTGACGTCTTGAGCAGAGACGGCTCTTTTTTCAAATGATACTGCTGGCAAGGCGGTAGTGCTGGCCAGGAAGAAGGAAAGGACCAATGCAGCAAGCATGTTGAAGAGAGGGATTCACTGACTGAACAAAGTATGATATACCTCAGAAGGGATTGTTTTGCTTGAAGAACAGGATAACTGAGTGCGAGTATACAGGCTCATGTCTAGACAGCTGTCTCCTTTATATAGATGACTACCCTCCTTCATCTATCGTGACAAGTCTCATAGTGCTATTCAGTAGAGGATTCTCCTTCCCTTCTTGTCTAGCTCACTTAGTTTGGGTTCCTACACTTGATCGGTTATACGGAATTCACATGGCTGTTCAAATTCGCTTGTCAGAAGTGCACTACGGAGCCGTTCTTTTCTTGCTATCACGTGGGACCTTTGCTGTCAGCTTTCTGGATGATTTGAGGTATCTAGCACAAAGCTCAACTCAACCAATACACTCACAAGCTAGGCCAATCAAGTATTGGGGACTATAATGATGATCAGGACGATCTTGACTCTCCTTCTGAGGAACTCTTCAGTATTTCTTGCAAGGACACCTGAAGAGAAAACCTCGACTTCTCTGTAGTCTGCAGTGTTATATTGACAAGTCACCCGACCCCAATTCACCTATGTATCGGGCCTTCTCGGTAAATTGTACCCCAGAATATCTCGCATTGGCTGATGGTATCCAAATAGAGTTTAACTGACCCCAGAAAGGATGCTTACCCCAGGTTTTGAGATATATCCCTCAGTACATGACCAACCAAGAAGTGGAGAAGCCGAGGATCAAGAACCGCATTTCGATGCTCAAATGCAGGATCAAAGTGTGGGGTATGCATGCAGCTTGTCAGCCAACCTCGGGTTCAGGGTACAGGGTCTTTTTTGTGCTTGTGACATGGAAGAAAATTGACTTGTTGCGACTTTTGCATCTGAGCTGCCATATGGCAGTGCTTGAATCAGCTAAATATGGCCTCGGCAAAAGTTCGAGTTTTACGTTGAGACGCAGGTGCCTAACGTTGTTCAAGCCCTTAACGCGGGGAGAAGTAGAGGGACAGAGAAGTAGCGCATCAATGACACGGACAGTATAACTGGTTTTGGGTAATCATCTATACAAGTTAAGGCTGCGGCCAAAGAAAGAAAGGACATGATCAACCTTTATTAGGACTACAGCAGATTATCAGAATTGCTAACCACATAATCACAAATCAAGCACAAATCTTAACTACTCTACAGGAGGTTGTATTCTTCTTTAAATTATTTAAAACTAGAATATCGAAAGGTAACTTGCCTGACTTTTTGAAAACACTTTCTAACTTGAGCAAATACATATATCTGCAGACGGGTTAACCAGCCATATGTTGAATAGCCTTACTTGAACCTCACTTCTCTGAACTAGTAAACAGGTTATCATGCCTCAAGTGTCTATTCATGGTCTCCTTTATAGTATATAGATTATTTCTGTTTTATTTACTTATAGAAGCTTTTAAGATTTAATTTACAATTCTTACTTTATATATTACGTTTTAATAAAAAGTTAATTTTTAGTTATAATAATTAATAACTATAAACTATTTAGTATAATTTCTTTTATAAATATAATTTAGTAGTTATTACTATTATTATTATTTTAATATATCTTTCTATTAATTTTTCTTATTATACTTAGTTTAAAAG